>JAJIBD010006267.1:0-169902 GCA_021461705.1 Cryptotis parvus | reverse complement strand
TTTCCCTTCTCTGCCTTACCTAACCTCTGACTCCCACACGTTTGTGGTATACCAGGTTTTGAGATAGTGTGTGACCGATTTGGCGCACTCATGGGGATCTGGCTGTGTCCACCTGTAGAGTCCAGACCTTGAGGATGACTGTGGTAGTGTTGTGTGAGGTTTTCCAACCTCTGAGAGTTTGTAGTGGGGGCAGGTGTCTTTTCCTCTTTTTAAAACCCTCCTAAGCGCTGTTGTTCACCGTACTGATAGGGTGTCATGCATATCACTTAACTTTCTTTCTGCACCTAGTCTGGCGCAGAGCAGCTACTTCTCTATCATTGTCATAGTGGCCCCTTACCTGATCTCTCTCCCCACCTGAGCCCAGTGGCAATATTCCCTACTAAGCACCAGCTCTCCTGCTCTATGCTCCTATTGTCTTTTAGGTTTTAGTTATTCTCCTACTACGTTTCTTTATATCCTGTATGTGAGTGAGATCATTCAGTGTCTGCCCCCTCTCCTTCTGACTCATTTCGTTCAGCATACTCCATCCATGTAGCAGCAAATTCTATGACTTCAGTTTTTATTATGGCTAAGCAGTATTCCACTGGGTATATGTACCAAAGCTTCTTTATCCAGTCATCTATTCTTGGGCACTTTTGTTATGTTCATATTTTGGCTAGTGTAGATAGTGCTGCAATGAACATAGGAGTGCAGATATATATGTATATAGATGCACACACATATATATATACATATATATCAGAACTGCCCTAAAACACAATGCAAAATATGTATGTAAATATATACACATATATGTATATAGTTCTAGATTGTGCCCTAAAACACAATGCAAAAATATATATATACATGTATATGTATATATGTGTATATGTATGTATATATGCATACATATGTATATACATATATATATATATATACACCTACTGCACTGTGTTTTAGGGCCCCTGGGTATATTCCGGAATTGCTGGGTCATATAGAAGCTCAATTCTTCATTTTTTGAGGAATGTTCATATTATCTTCCCAAAAGGCTGGACCAGTCAACATTCCCACCACCAGTGAATGAAGGTCCCTTTTCCCACATCCACACTAACACTGTTTTTTGTATATTTGATGAGTGCTAGTATCTGTAATATGAGGTTTTGTCTTATTGTTGTTTGACTTATAGTTCCTGATCATTTATGATATAGAACATATTTTTATCTATCTTTTGGCCATTTGTGTTTTTTTCCTTTGAGGAAGTGTCTATTTATCACTTCGCCCCATTTTTTTATAAAGTTGGATTTTTTTGTGTGTAACCAGCATCTATATTAGAAAAGGAAAGATAAAATTCTCTCTACTAACAGATGACATATCTACAGTGACTACCTAGATAATCCAAATAAGTGAGTAACAGAATAACAATTTATTTTCAACTGAACAAGCTACTAGAGGGGCCAGATCAATAGTACAATAGGAAAACCTTTTGCCTTGCACGTAGTCCACCCAGTTTTGGTTCCCAGCATCCTATATAGTACCCTCAAGCACTACCAAGAGTGATACCTGGGAATAGATCTAGGAGTAACTCCTGAGTATTGCCATGTGTGGCCCCAAATTTTTAATTAGAAAATAAAAAAGCTACTAGAACTAAATGAGCTTATTTATATAGAATATAAAGGCACTATTAAAATTCAATCAGATTTCTATATAATACAAGTGAAAATTTAAAATTTTGTTAAATGTCATTTTATTAGCACCAAAATATGAGCCACCTACATACAAATTTTAAAAATCTGTTAAAATATATGTACTGAATATTAATAAATACCAATGAAAGAAATAAATCTAAATAAAATGAGACAATGTACCTGATGTAGAAGAATTAATATAATTTAAAGCTCAGTTATTTCAAAGCTGATCTGTGATCCTAGATTTAATTTCTGTGAAAACCTAAGGAGCTTTTCTTTTTTCAATTGACAAATGTGTTCTAAAATGTGTCTAGACAGTAATAGTTGTTGGGAATGATCACTCTGGACAAGAACTGAGTGTTGAAAAATAGGTAAAGGGTTATACCTGAGACAACCTTTCAGCTTTCAGTATCTGTATTGCAAACCATTAGAGAGAGAGAGAGAGAGAGAGAGAGAGAGAGAGAGATGCTTTCCATAGAGATTGGGGTGTGGGCTGGGAACATTTAGGGACATTGGTGGTGAGAAGTGTGCATTGGGGGAAGAGTAGAGTATTGAAATGTTACATGACAGAAACCCAGGTCATGAAATCCAAATTTTTTTAAAAAGAAAACAGAAAGAAACCAAAAAATGTGTATAGAAAAAAGGCATAAGAAAAAACAAAACAGTTTTGAAAAGAACAATTTGTGGTGGACTCACATTACTGGAATTCAAGGCTTATGATAAAGCTATAGAGATAACCCAATCATGAAATCTAAGTTTTCTTTAAAAAGCAAAACTAAAGAAACAAAAAAGTATATAGTGGACACAGTCCGACCCAAGAGAGAAGTCAAATTCAAGCCCAGGCATGCGGGACCCGGCGACTACACCAACCAGGTTTTTAGGGAGCCTGGACTGGGGCCACTTCCCCCACCTGGGGCCTCCCCCCACAAAGACCTGGCGGCCCGCCCAGAACTGCTGCTGGGGCTCTCAGCCGGACACCAGGTATTTCAGTGCAGGGCAGAGTCTCTGCCTGCCCTCCCTGTGCTAGACTAACGACACGTCTTGGGGTGGGGGCAGGTTTAGCTCCTTAGTCTGTCCCCTGCCAGACTCCCAGAAGTCAGAAAACCTTGCACAACACAACCACAGTGATCCTCTGGTCCGACTCCACAGATGGACACAGCCAGATCCCCATGGTGCGCAAATCGGTCACACACTATCTCAAAATCTGGTATACTACAAACGTGTGGGAGTCAGAGGCTGGGTAAGACAGAGAAAGGAACAGTGTGATGATAATCATTGAAAATGATGATACCATCCTGGAACTGAGCATTGAATATAGGCAAAAAGATACACATGATAACCTCTAAATGTATGTATTGCAATCCACAATGTGTAAGAAAGGGAAGTGAGGAGAGAGAGAGAGAGAGAGAGAGAGAGAGAGAGAGAGAGAGAGAGAGAGAGAGAGAGAGAGAGAGAAGTCGGACTTATTTCTTTCATTGGTATTTATTAATATTCAGTACATATATTTTAACAGAGAAAAGAACCTGCCATAGAAGCAGACTGGGGGAAGGGGGAGAGAAGTGGGACATTGGTGGTGGGAAATGGGCACGGGTGGAGAGATGGGTGCTGGAACACTCGTATGATGGAAACTCAAACATTGTAATTGTATGTCTGTAATTGTATGTCTCACAGTGGTATAATAAAAAATATTTTTTAAAAAGCATATAGAAGCTAAGAAATAATAAAAAACCAAAGCAGTTTTTAAAAAGAACAATTTGTGTTGGACTCCATATTACTGGATTTCAAGGATTATTATAAAGCTGTAGAGATAAAGGTGTGGAATGGATAGACCTAAAGATCAATCAATGAAACAGAATGAAAGTCCAAAAATAGATCCAGACATAGAAGCTTGATTGATTTTCAACAAAATAGCAAAGACAACTTACTGTTAAGGATAGCCTTTTTGGCAATTGGGCATTCATACGTAAACAAAAAACAAACAGAACCCTTGACCCAATTTAAAATAGGGGGAAAAATCAAAAGATATGCTTTCCCAAATATAGGCAGCAAATAAGTGCGTGAAAAAGTGCTCCATATCAATAGTCATTAGGGAAATGCAAATTCAAATTATGAGTTAGTTCTACACAGCAATCATAATGATGAAGCAGGAGGAGGTAGAGGAGGAATCTGGAGCGGAAACACAATTACTAGCAATGTTAATTAGGATGAAGAGTAACTGAAATTCTCATCCATGGCTGTGGGAATGCAAAGTGATAGTGCCACTTTGGAAAATAGTCTGGCAGAATTTTTAAAGTTAATTACACTTACCATATGATTTAGTTTTATCCTTTCTAAGTGTTTCTCCAAGTGAAATAAAAGATATGTTGACCAAAAAAAAAAAAAAAAACCTGTGTATGGATGTTTACTCATAATTATCAAAAACTAGGGGGAAACACATGTTCTTCAGCGGGGCTCAGATGAACAATTATAGAATTTCCAGCTCAGCAATAAAAATAAATGAACTATTGATACTCACAGCATTGGGGATGAATTCCAAAATGTCTTATGCTACATAAGAAAACATCAGACCAAAATTTGCTTATTCTGTTTCCACTTGTATGGAAACTTGAAAAATAATCTTTTTTCAACGTTAGAAGTAGACAATGTATTAGTGGCTGTTAGAGGTTGCTTATGGGGAAAAGCCTGACTACAGAGGACCACATGGGTGTGGCTGGGGTAAGGAAATTTATTGTAATTGTGCTAGTACTTATATGATTGTGCACTTGCTAAATTTTAAAGAAATGTTCAATACTGTGGGTGATTGTAAAGTGAATATTTATACATGAAAAATTAACTTTTAAAAGAATGACCAAGAAATGGGAGCGAGGGTCTGAAGCGATGATAGCACAGTGGGTAGGACATTTGCCTTGCATGCGGCCGACCCAGGTTCAATCCCCAAGATCCCATATGGTCCCCCGAGCACCGCCAGGAGTAATTCCTGAGTGCAGAGCCAGGAGTAACCCCTGAGCATTGCCGGGTGTGACCCCAAAAAAAAAGAAATGAGAGTGAAAAACCTATTTCACTGTCATAGGAAATATGAACCACCCATAAAGGTGGGTAAAGAGAATTCAGCTTCGGGCTAGAGAGATAGTATAGGGGTTAATACACATGTTTTGCATGTGGTCAAACCTGACTTGGTCAGGGTTGACTTTATGGTCCCAGCACCTTATGGTCCCCATATTACTCCCAGGTACAACCCTGAGCACTGCTGGGGTGTCTTCAGTGATCCCTACCACTGAAACATAGGGCTGGAGAAGCTCTTTGTTTTTAGGCCCTCACAATGAGCCACCATCCAAAACTGAGAATCACTAGAAGAAGGCCCAGGACCTCCTGAGTACTACATGGGACTATCCCTACCCACCTCAAAAATAGAGTTCAAATGCTCAATTTGCCACAGTATCAGTTGGAGAATGCTTCTTGAAATGCAATCTGATAGTATCTCTTAAAATTCTAAGACTCAAGTTGGAGAGCTAATACAGTAGGTAAGTACTTCCTTGCACGCACCTGATCAGGATTCAATCCCTGGCATCCCGTATGGTCCCCTGAGCGCCAGTACCACCAGAAGTGATTCCTGAGTGCAGAGCCAGGAGTAGCCCCTAAAAATTGACAGGTGGGAGCTGAAAAACTAAAAAATATTAAGACTTTCAATCCAATATTTCAAAATAAATCACCTCCATTTGAGGATATCCAGGTACTGTCATCCTTGTCTCAGCTTCTGGAGAGTCAGGACACTATGGTTACTCCCATCCTGTCCTCTTGGATCTCAGAGTTGTCACAAACACCAGCCAGTCTTCTAACATTGCCTGTAAACTTTCTCTGGCATGAGCAGAGATCTCCTAGCAAATCTCAGATCTAAAAGCTAAAAGTTATAGAAAAAAATAAATGCTCCCTTTGCTCATTTCCCTTAAAGTCTAAGATGCATTGATACCCACTGGGATTAATCTTCAGTAGCCTATAACATTGATTGGCATTTGACCACATATTCCGTCATTTACTTCCCTTCTCTTCTGCTAAATTTTCACACTTCTGGGATTATGTCACAAATAAGGTAATTTTGCTTGAATTTTGGTCTTTGTTTCTGCTTCTGAGAACAACTAAAACAGAGAATGGTCTAAGTTGGAAGAAAAAAACAGTTGGAAGAAAAACAGTTGTGGTACATCTTGAACACGACGCCCTGGTTGTTGAGCATTAGTGATGCTCAGAGATGAGGAAAGGACTGCCGCTTAGAGCACATGTGGGTGCCCGGCAATTTGAAAGTGTTGGAGGGGCAGGGATCAGCAGATATTATCTGAGGTATGAACATTTCTACTGAAATATAAATGACTGTTATTCTTAGACCCTTGTTTGAAATCCATTTCTGGTTAATGAGATATAAGAGTATGCCATTTTAGAGTTTCCTCACAGTTCCTGCTTTAGTGTTTGTGTGTGTGTGTGTGAGTGTGTGCATGCACATGTGTACACATGCATGCATAGACTCTGGAGTTCTTTTATTTTTTGCTTTTTTGGGTCACACCCGGCGATGCTCAGGATTACTTGGCTCTGCACTCAGGAATTATTCCTGGTGTTGTTCAGGGAATCCCGATGAATAACGGATTCAAGTGATCAAGTTGCTCAGGGAACCATATGTGATGCTGGGGATGGAACATGTGTCAGCTGCATGCAAGGCAAACGCCCTCCCTGATGGACTATCGCTCCGGCCCCCACTTTGGAATTCTATCACCATCATCCATCCACTTGGCAACTGATTAGGTTGTACTGCTGTGGTCTCTGACACCACCACACACACTAGTGACCACTGGAGAGGACCACAACTAAGTGTGCAAATACTGGAATAAAAATGTTTGTGCCATAGTGACCACCACAACCCAATAAGTAAGACCTGACTATTACACACAAGCAAAAAAGATGGGAAGGATAAAAAAAATTTAGATAAATTCATAGTTTCTGCTTTAAATGAGACTAATCAGATGAACACGGGGGATGGCCTAAGGGCTATTTCCCCAACACCATCTGTCACTGCTCAGAGATTTAAATCTCACCAATGGAACCTGAATCTCTGCACTACTGCTGTTTAAGTTGGTTATTAATAATTTGTGTCCCTTCTACTACCAAGAAAAAGGTAGCTTGAGGAATTACTGCTTATGTTGTGAATTTTAGAACATCCAGGTCAATTCATCTTCTAAAGTTGCCCCACAGAGCAGCTGCTATTGTTCATGCCATCAAAGTTGAAGTTTCCATGATCCACAGTGGACTGGCTCCAAAGCCAATCTAGGACTGTCAAGCTTATCTGGGGATACTTGGTTCAGATACTTTTCTTCTAAAAGAAGTACCAATCATTTCAAATCAATTGATCTCATGAAGGCTGTCCTGTCTATAAGGTAACAGAAGGTTGAGACATCCTTGAAGATGCCTCTGAGTCTTTGCAAGTACTTGTGTTCTCCCCATTGGAAGAACGAGTGTGAAAGGCATGCCACAGGTCAACTAGCTTATTTTGGGTTATCTGGACAAAAACCACCAGCCAAGATGATCTCACATGACATGAACTAGCTTCCCTGAGACATTACCTACAGGATCAATTAATACTATTAATGGTATGGCTTGACAGCATCAACTGTGTTTATTGGTAGGGAGTCTTATAGGTGTAGGTGGGTGGCATGTAATGAAACATCTCACCAGTAACTCAGTTTATTCATAAGCTATAGAAATTACTTGTCCTCTCCTGATAAATAACTTGTAAAAAAGAAAGCTCTGAATTACCATAGAAGACAATTTTTATTATTTGTTGGCCCCATAATTCATCCAGGTGCTGCTTCTCTGATAATAGGCCAGGTGACTTGGAATAGATTCTCACATTTAGCATGACTGGTCAAAAAAAATCTACTGATAAATCCATATAGATTTATGTGGTTTTTAAAAACTATACATCTCTTTTGATATATGTCAAAATATTTATATATGTGTGTATATACATATCTATTAGATGTGTATATATACATATATATATATACACATCTATTTGATTTGAGAAAGCATGAAAGTTCTTGTTAACAGAAGTCTCCAGCAAATATTAGAGTTATACAATGTAAATGTGTGGGTGGGTGACCTGTGTATTGTATCAATGAAAACTCCCAGAAAGACTTAAACCTTTAAGAAAGGTCACTCAGCAGCTGATTCTATTGGGATGCAGGGAAACAGATGGTTGCCTTATCCTAGCAACTTTCCCTTGAAAAATAACCTTTAGTTTCCCTTAATTAAAAGTTTCTTTGCTTATTAAAAATCTAGTTGTTATTTCATTCCTTATGTTCCCCAGACTGGATGAAGAGAGGGTGAGAGTGGTAGAGGATCAATTGTAAAAATTTCAGACATATTTGAGGTGAGACTAACAAAGGCCTCTAAAACATAGCTGAAAGGGTGCGGAGAATGCTAGGGAGTGATGAGACTAATAGAGTGAAGGGCTGGTCTCTAGGGCAGTGACCCAGACTTGGCTAAACAGAGAAGGAAACAGTAGAGAAGGTAGGGAGTACTGGTGGTGAGAGTGAACTTGGAGACAAATCAGCTCTAAGTTGATGCCTCACAGCAGATACCAGACTTGAGACTCAGTAGAAGTCTTTCCAAACCCACCTGCTGGCACTGGGCTATTGAGATGCTTTTTGCTCTAAGGCGTATAATATGGCAGATTGGCCAATGGCCAGGTCTTGCATCTCCAGTGATGGAGCTTTCTTACAAGAAGCGCACACAAGACCCAGAGGGACTTTGCACAGCCTGAAAAAGCAAGCTCAACCTTTAGCTCCTGACCTGCTATCCTTCAGTCTTTGTGTCTCTGCCTCCCTCTCTTGTCCCAAGACTTTAGCATTGCTGGGCTCTACTACTGTCACATCCTTTCATCATGCTCCCCCACTTTATACCAGAGTCTTACCAAAGACCTGGTTAAGAAGGGTCTTTCCAAATCACTTTTATGAAAATACTAACTTTTCTTTCTTAGCTTCTGAACCACAATGGTTTTGATTCTCATTGTGGCCAGCTACAATTCCTTGATGCTATCTTATGTATTTAATGCACTCCACGCCCTTACCACGATCAAAAGAACCAACTGCACCATCTTCATCTTCAGTGTGTGTAGAAGCAGACTTGGCATGAAGAAGCACCCCAAAAAATTTTGTTGAATGAATGGATTAATGAGTGAAGAAATTGTACTGGTGCTTATCAAGTGGAGAGCCTACGATGTTCACAAACAGGGCATAGGTGGCATGATCAACACAGTTTATTAATTAGGGTGACTTCAACTTACCAGTGGTCATAAGAGAGAACTTATTGATTCTAAGAGGCTTGGGAATGCTGAATGTTGTGAAGGGAAGCAGTGAATCTTACTATGAGTTTGCTCCCTTTGTTACATCTGGTCCTCCCTGTTTCCTGTGGTCAAAGTAGCCCTGACTGACACAGGAACTATCCAGGCTTCCAGCATAGTTGGGGATGACAGGCTCTTGGCAAGTCACATCTTAGAAACAATATGGATGTTGTCTCCACAAGACCAACAATCCTCTAATTCAAATTCTCAGTAAGACTCAAGAAGACACCATATTGAAGGGAATGCAGAAATCAGAAATTAGGATCGAAGGTTTTTGTATGAATAACATGAATTTTTTAATTTGGAAAAACATCTCAGACAGCTTGAATAACATAGTAGCAAAGAGAAAAGAAAGTTATTGATTTTGAAGGGTGGTTTGATAAATTATCTGATGATTTCAAAATGTAAAATGATTTCCGATAAGTATAAAAAGATTGAGATCATGAGCATAAAAGATGAGTCATGAAAAATTAATTCAGGGAATGTAATTAAATCCATCTTCCCCTCTCAGAATCTTTAGAGAAAAAAAGCTTACCAAGTATCAGAAAAATTAACATAGAGAAAAGCACATCTCTAGAAAGAATCTGGCATTTTAAAAAATTGAAAGTGAGGGATGGGGAATCTCCCAGGTGCCGTGTAGACAAAACAAACAGAAGGATCAAGTTGACAACATTTCTCTTTCTGAACTCTGGCAACATTACAGATGATCATGGACCCAATCTGGAGTGAGGAGAATATTCAGAATGATACAAACAGACAAGGTCTCAGAGCAGATGCAGCTCACTTTCTTAAATTGTCTTCTCAAAAAGTAGTTCAGGATCCAGAAAGATAGTACAGCAGATAAGGAACCTTGCATGCAGTCAACTCCAGGTTTGATCTCCAGCACCCCATATGGTTCTCCAACACCTCTCCCCTTCCTCCCTTCTCCACTCGAGGAGTGATAGTTGAGTGCAGAGCCAGGAGTAAACCCTAGGCATTGCCAGGTGTGGACCCTCCCTCCCTTTCAAAGTAATTCAATGATCTTAGAAGAAAAAATGCAAGAAAGAACTCAAGTAGGAGGATAATACAATAAGAAAAAAAATCATGGTAAGAAATGATACGGTTTTGGGCTGGAGCAGGTTGGGCGTTTTGTCTTGCAAATGGCCAACCCAGGTTCAATCTCAGGCCAAGTCTCCAGCATCCCATATGGTCCCCTGAGCACTGCCAGGAGTAATACCTGAACCAAAAGCCAGGAGCAACCCCTGAGCATCACCAGATGTGACTCCCCACTCAAAAAAAAAAAAAAACAAAAGAAATGATAGGGTTTAAGGTTAAATTCTTGCCTACAAAATCCTAAAATTTAAACTTAATATTCAGGGCAGGAGAGATAGCACAGGGCAAAGGTTCTTGCATTGGCATGTGGTCAACCTCAGCTGGATGTCTAGCACCACACAAGGCCACTTGAGAGCACCACCATTAAGCAAAAACTTAGGAGCACTCCCTGAGCACTGCCAGGCATGGCCCTAAGCCTGCCGCCAAATAATTTTAAAATATTTAATATAAATAAAATATATAAATATAAATCAAATATTTAATATAAATAAAATGTAATTTTCCCTTTATTTTAGTTTGCTTAATTTTTTAGTTTTATTTATTTATTTAGCTTTATTTAAACACCATAATTTACAAAGTTGTTCACAATACAGTTGTTTCAGGTATTCAATATTCCAACACCATTCTCACCACCAATGTGCCCTTACCATCACTAAACGCCTTACTTTCCCACACGCTCCCCCCCAAGCCTGCTCCCTTGCAGGCACCAATTAATTTTCTTTATAGTGCTTATTGCAACATGTATCTTGTAATGGTATTACTAAAGTCATGACCTTTTTACTGAGCTATTACATGCAAATTGAGTCATCTGTGTTATTGCTTCCACTTACAAAATTTAATTATTATAAGGAAATATGCAAATGTGAAAAATGAGAGTTATTCATAATGTAGCAATATCACTGTATTTAAAAGTGATATCGAATCACATGGCAAGTATGAGGTGGACAGATAATATGACATTGTTCAGACCTCTTAAGTTCCTTGAAGAAGGTCAGCAGGTTTTGTATCTCTCTTGACACAGATAAAAGAATATAGGAGCAATTTTTTAAAATATATAAAAATATAATATATATATATATATATTATATATTAACCACTAACCCAGGACAACAGAATTCACAGCTTTTAAATCATTTGAATTATAAGAACAGAAAAAAACATTTTGCTGAAACATAGGACAGAAAGAGCAGATTAGCATAAAAAGATAAGATTACACAAAAAAGCCCAAATTGCATAAACAAATATGAAAGAAATACGCCAATCGAGTCAGCCTTTGCAACAAATGTGATAAGAAATGTAATAAAAGCAAAGATTCCCAGGTTTGGAGCCAAACAAAGGTTATTTATAAGAGACATACCTAAAAAAGAAAGACAGAGAAATTAAAATAAGTAAGTAAGTAAATGCTTGCTTTTAAATAAAGCAGTGGCGATGCAAAGGTATTTCAGGGTAAGGGCAGGAACAGACTCTGTGTAGGAGGCAGCCTGTGGAAGCCTCTCCATTACTCCTCATCTTTCTCTTAACAGAGAAGAGCTTTTCTGTGGAAAGATTATACTGAGGAAGCCCTAGGGTAGCATTGGGAGCTCAGGGTTTTCTGACTCAAAGAAGTTTACCAACCTGCCACAGGGCCTAGGGAAGGCTGGATGCCAGTGGGCGGTGCTCTCTGAACCCACTGTTGCCTGCTGGGTCAGTCGGGTCAGTCCCACCCCCTGCTGAAGCTTGCACCACAGTGGGTTCTTCCTGGAAATGGTAGAGTAGCTTTTTCCATCTAATTTGATGATGTTAAAATATTTTAAGCAAACTCCGGGTGCAGGGAAACCACAAAAAAGACTCCTTAATTTTTTCACTCTGCTTGAGTGTAGAGATCAAACTCTACTTCACTGAAAGCAATGTTAGATCAGGAAATGCAGAATGGCAGAGACCAGGGATCTGCACATGCCAGATCCAGGCATAACTTGAGGACTAGAAGGCAGCAAACGCAGGTGAGCTACTCACAGTGACAACTTTCACTTCTAGGATGAGCAAAGAAAAGAGTCACTTAGAAAGAACTTGTGTCCTTGGCAGCTATGTTAGGACCAGGAGAGACCACAAATGAGTGAAGCTGAGCTTTGCTCTGTATCCTCAGCTGAAATTAGTGCACAGTAAAGATAAGTGGGACACCCAGGTCAGGGTCCCCTCTACCACTTAATGGGCTTCCTGTCTTGGGTGTATTTCCACCAACAACAGCATGCAGAATTTATTCTAGAAGATGCTCCCAGGCTGCTGGGTCTATCTGTAAGTAGGCCAGTAGTTTCCGTTCTTAGTCAAAAGGCCATGGCCTCAGACAATGACTAATGGGTGTGGATAGAATCACGTCCTTTGCCTTTTCTGAGGTATCCTTGGCATGCCAGAGCCAAAGTTTTACTTCAGAGCTGCGTGGGATTCACCTGAAACCGTATTCCGTACCACTTTGAGATTAGAGGCCAAGAATAATGCCTGCTCTGCTGGTCACACTGCAAAATGTATGGCCACAATAGCACAAGGGCTGGCAAGGGAGAGATCATAGCAGACCTGTGAGCTTTTGTATTCCATGGCAATGGATATGACATAATTTGGAGGTAAACTGTGACAACTTAAAGATTTAAATTCTAAAGCTGAAAATAATAAAACCAAGAGCGTACACTAATAAAGCAAAATAATAATTTTGAAGTAGAAACATTTTAATTGAAGTAGAAACATTTTGAAAGGAAAATGGAATAAAATAAAAAAAATTGAAAAGGAATTAGAGACAAATGAAATAAATAGCAAACAAGATGATAGACTTAAAACCAATGATAATAATGAACAAGTAATGTAAATATCTATACCAAACCATTAAAGGTAGAGATTATCAGAAAGATTAATAAGAGGACACAAATCAATTTAGCTCAAAATAGATGTTTTTCACAATAAAGAATGCTAATAGGTTAAGTGTTAAAAGGTGAGAAAAAGCATCATCAGTCCAACACCACCTTCATCTCACCCTGTTTGCCCCATTTCCCACTCCACCAAAAAGGTTGGAGTAGTTCTGTTAGATAAAGTGTATTTCAGAGGAACAAGTATTTCATAGTGACAAAGGAGTGATTCATAAAGGTCATTCACAAACTTTTGTTTATGCACCTTTCAGTACAACCTCAGACACAAAACTGACAGAACTTTAAGATAAAGATGTTATCACATTAATGATTTTCATACTAACTCAATAATTGTCAAAATAATCAGAAAATTGGTAAGAATGTTGGGCGCTGGAAAATACTATAAATCATGTTGATCTAGTTGATATTTATACAACTTTTAATCAGCTATAGAATACATCAGTTTTTTTTAATACACATAGATAACTTACGAGATGGACAATATCCTTAAAAAACAAGTTTTATTAAGTTTATAAAGATTCAAGAGGTGGGGAGATAGCAGAAACGGCAAAGCACGGGCTTTGCATGTGAGAACCCTGGATTGGCTCTGGACTCCCCATGGCATGCTGGGAACAGCCCAAAGCACAGTGGAGAGTAGTTCCCCAAACACTATCAGTTGTGACTAACACAATAGATGAGAGATTCAAAGCCTTGAAGTGTTTTCTTTGAATTTTTTCTCCTTTTTGTTTCTTTTGGGCCATACCCAGAAATGCTTAGGGGGTCACTGATGGCTGCCTCCTATTCAGAAACCACTCCTGGCTATGCTCAAGGAGCCAGATAGGATGCTGAGGGTAAAATCTGGATTGACTGTGTGCAAGGTAAGTGTCTTGCCTGCTACACTATCACTTCAGCCTGCACATGAGGTAGTTTCTGACCACATTTTAATTAAATTAGAAAAACAAAAAGATCTATATAAAAGTAAAAAAAAAACATGAAAACTCTGCTAAATGACTTATGGATCAAATTTAAAAAAATGGGAAATGAAAAAGTAACTTAAGTTGAGTAAAGACGAAAAAGTTACATATCAAAATATGTATAAAGCCACTTAAAGAGTATTAAGATGTTTATAGCACTGTATTTGAAAAGAAGAAAAGTTCTAAATCACCTAGCTAGTACTAAGTGACCCTAGTTTTCTTCTTAAAAACTAGAAAACAAAAAGAAAATAAAATAAGGGGCCAGAGCGATAGCCCAGCTGGTAGGGTGTTTGCCTCACGAGGCTGGCCTGTGCTGGCCTGGGTTCGATCCCTGGCATCCCATATGGTCCCCCGAAGCACCACCAGAAGTAGTTCCTGAGTGCAGAGCCAGGAGAAACCCCTGAGCATTGCCGGATGTGACCCAAAAAAAGCAAAAAAAAAAAAAAAAAAAAAAAAGCAAAAAAAAAGAAAACAAAATAAGTAGAAGACATAGAATTACCATCAAAATGGAAATCCATCAAACAGAAAAAGTAAAAAGAAAGTCCAAAATACATATAAATATATATGTATATTTATGTGTCTATACACACACACACACACACACACACACATATATATATCTTGGTCTTTCTCATATATATATATATATATATATAGAGAGAGAGAGAGAGAATCTACTAAGTCAAATGATGTTGGCTGAAATAAGCAATATTAACAATGAAGAAGGTGCCATCACTTCAGTTTTTGAAGATAAGATAATATTATAAACACTAACATTAATATTATGTCAATAATTTGGACAATTTAGTTGCTTTGGGCAAATTCCTCAAGAACTACTCAAGAAGAAATGCATAAGCAATAGCCCTAAGCAAATGAAAGAACTTGAATTTGCAGTTAAGAACACAAAGAAACATCCTAACTCAGGTCATTCTCTGCTGATTTCACCACACAAGGAAGGAAGAATAGCACTCATTCTGTATAAACTCTTCCAGAAACTTGCAGGTAAGGGTGTACTTTGCAACTTTGCATTGAATACAGCCGTACTGAATTTGTCTTGTGTGTAGCCTTTCCAATTCTGAATGACTAAATTAAGAGATCCAGGCTTGGACTCCAATCCCCAAATCCAAACCAGCGGCCATGAAGGGCTTTGGAAAGAACCTGAACAACTTAATTGAAAAGTGCGAGACTTTGATAAACTATACATATGTAAGCACCTGGTAGATATGCCAGGAATAAGATTTTCCTTTTATCTTTTCTCTAGAGCAAAGCTCTAGTAAAACATGGACAAGTGAAATTGCCTGTTGTTAAACCCTCCCATCCTCTACATAGCAAATCCTGCCAATCACTGCTCCCAAATATCAAGCTTGATGGATAAAGTTGCAAAGTGCTCTTTGAGCTCCTGCTGGAAGGATGAGGATTATTTTTGGTGGAGTTTAATCTCATTATCACCTGCAGTTCAGTTAGGGCTGATGGCCTTGTGTGAGATTGCAGAGCCTATCAGTAAGATAACGTGCTTCATTTCCAGGCAATGTAGGATTGCCACTGCAAAATTATTTTTAGGAAGCTGTTTTTCCTGTCCAGAACATTCACCTGAAAATAGCTCTGAGCATTGTGGCAGCCAGCACCTTGCAGAGTACTGAACCGAAAGCTCAAGTCTAAAGATTTATGGAGCAGATTGTACCTCTAATTCTAGATTTTGTAATGATATAAAACATGTTGGTAATAAATAGCACCTACAAGGAGCTTGAGAGCCTGATCCAAATTCAATGCACTCATTGCCTTTAGTCTAGGACCAGGTTCCTACAGGCAGGGTGGGCATGGATGGGAGTTAACAATGACTATTTCTCCTCCCCTGTCAGATAATGCTGAATTAGAATACTATTGTATTCTTACTTGCAAGCATTCCCCCTCTCTCTTGCAAATAAAACTGCTGATTTTGTTCAGCAACAGATTCTGTAAACCAGCTTTAGCAACCCATTCTCTTCTTTTTCTGAGGCTAGATCTAAAGATAGCCCTGAGAGTCAGAATTGGTGGAAGGGGAAGATTCTAGGGGTATGGGGGAAGTGCAAATAGGGAACAGCACAGAAGAGACTCCACTGGCTCTCACCTTTGGAACAGGTTTGAGTACATGATGCCTAAGGCTGGTGCAGCTAAATTGCTACCAGAACAGGAAACACAGGCAGAGTGAAAGTATGAGCCTTCATACACAGGGCACCGCTAAAGCAAATTTTGAACCATTGACCTCTGGGATTTCTTTTTTCTTTTTGGGGGTGGGGAGGGCTATACCTAGTAGTGCTCCTGACTCTGCATTCAGAGACCATTTCTGGTGGCCTCAGGTGATCATGAGGGTCCTGAGGTTGGACCTCATTTGGTCACCTGTGAAGCAAGCACCCTGCCCACTATACTATATTTCCCCAGACTCTGGATTTTTTTTTCAGTTTTGATGCCAAACCTAATCATGCTCAGGGCTTACTCTTGAGTGCTGCACACAGGGATTAATCCTGGTGGGGCTCAGGGGACCATTTCTGGTGTGAGGGATTGAACCCCAGTTGACTGTGCACAAGGCAAATGCCTACCCACTATATAATCACCCTGACCCCTCTGGGATTCTTGACAATTAAAGAATAAATTCCCAGGAACTTAAACCATGAAAAGATAGACTTTTGTTATGTGTAACTTAAACAATCCTAAAGTATTCACACCAACTAGTTATTCTCCAAAATCTTTTCTCCTCCACTATTTCTAGAAAATGGAAATCTTATTTCCAACAAGGAATATGGACATTTGTATTAATTCTACAATCCCAGTCCTCCTTTTTCCACTAAGTTTGCTCCTATGATAGGAACTTTCAGCAGATGTGCCAAGAGAAACTGCTGGGACCCAACTGAGTCTATTTGTTGTAAGATGCGGTGACTGGGGCTGAAGCCACCATATTGGACTGTTAAGATGAAAACCTCATTGTAGAGAAGAAAAGTGTCCAGAGATGAAGCCTGGTTCCTGGGTTCATTTGAGGCAAGAACAGTGCTGGGTGAGAGACAAATAAGCTTTTATCTTAATAAAATCATGTTGCTCTTTCTTCTCTTTTACTATAACTTAATTATATCCCAACTTTGACACCAGTGTACAGCTGCTGAGAGGACCAAAGTTCTTTTTTTTAGTTCTAGAAAAAGGAAAAGGCTTGCAGAAAACTGCAAATAATCAACTCTGCTACTGTAGCTCAAAAGCAACCTTAATCAATAAAAAACTGGATGTGGCCATGTCAATTAAACTTTATTTATAAAAATTGGCTATAAACCAGATTTGGTCAAAAAATGGTTGCTATTTTCACTGCCAGACACTATTAGATGCTCATTTATGAGGCATTTACAATGTGCTTGGAGTTGTCCAGATGTTTGAAAACACTATCTCTGTTTTATCAGTATCCCAAAAGTCTAGTGTACAAAAACACTGGCACCTGGAGATAGTACAGAATTTGACCACAACTCGCACCCAATAGTAGAGCTGGGAAGTAGACTCAGAGCCGCGGTTCTAAAACACAGGTCTGCTTTAATACATCGATCTCACAGTGTTGGAGGACATGTTTAGCTAATCTGGGAGTTTTGTTGTTTTGCTCACTCCCAGCTTAATCTTATTTAAGCCAAGGTTCATTCTAATGAGATCTCTCTTCTATGTAAACACTGCTAGAGGGTGTGGCAGTTACAGAAGTCACCTTGATTGAATAACTTCTGACTTATACATCTACTAAGACTTCTATGTTTTCTAGATTGGGCACAGCTCCTCTTTATACCCACTGCACCCAACGTGGGACAGTTAGAATTTACCAGGAGACTACCACCCTGGCTACGCTGAGACTAAAGGAAGACTATAGGAAGGATCATACTAGTTTGCTCTAAGCAGGCGAGTATGACCCTTTCAGTACATGAGAACAAGATACTCAGAATAACACTGGTGCAGATAATAATAAGGACCTTGTGGGTACCATCTAGATTACATGAAGCTCATGAAGTTAAGATGTATTACTTTATATCAGCCCTCTCTCTCTCCAATGTTTTACATAAGAGATAATCTCGGGATTAGTCCTTGGTGTAACCCTTGTTTATACCTGCAATAGGGTGTGGCACTACACTCTGTTTAGGGTTCTTTGTTGGCATGACAACCTCCCGATGGGATTACTTTGGTGTATATAAGGGGCTGACTTGAGGCCCCTTCACCTTTTGCCTTTTGGTTCCTCAGCCTTCAGCTTTTGGCTCCTGCGGCTTTTGGCTTTTGGCTTTGGCCTTTTGCTCTTTGGCCTTTTGCTCCTTCTGGGTAGGACTCAGCTCGGGTGACATCCTCTCTCTTTTGTGGGAGACTTAGGCTCTTTTGTATGGTCTAAGTTCGGACCAGAGCTAGAGTTTGTTCATTATATTGGATTGCTGTGGAAGAGCTTTTGTACTATTAAAAGCCATTTTTGTTTTTTTAATTTTTTTATTATACCACCGTGAAACATACAATTACAAAGGTGTTCATAATTGGTTCTTGGTAATACAGTATTCCAGCACCCATCCCTCCACCAGTGCCCCATTTCCACCACCAATGTACCCCTCCCCTCCCATCCCCCCCCACCCGCCTTAATAGCAGGTACCCCAGTTTCTTCTCTTTCTCTCTCTCTCTCTCTCTCTGTCTCTGCATCTCTCTCCCTCTTATTTTACACATTGTGGCTAGCCCTGCAGATATTTAGAGTTTATCACTTAAGTCTCTTTGTGTATATTCAGTGGTGAGTTTTAATCTGCCATTACCATTTCCCATATTTATTAAAACACTGGTATCTATATCCTATTAATGAATGCAGTCATTCTATATCTGTCCTTTTCCTTCTGACAATTTCACTCAGCATGATAGACTCCATGTCCATCCATTTGCAGGTAAATTTCATAATTTCATCCTTTCTGACAGCCGCATAGTATTCCATAGTGTAGATGAACCACAGTTTCTTTAGCCAGTCCTCTGTTCTCGGGCATTTAGGTTGTTTCCAGATTCAAGCTGTAGTGAATAGCGCAGAGATGAATAAAGAAGTACAGATAGTGTTTCTGCTATGTGTTTTTCGGTCTCTAGGGTATATTCCCAGGAGTGCTATTGCTGGATCAAATGGGAGCTCAATATCTAGTTTTCGGAGGAATGCCCATATTGTTTTCCAAAAGGGCTGGACCAGTCGGCACTCCCACCAGCAGTGGATGAGAGTCCCTTTTTCCCCACATCCACGCCAGCACCAGTTGGTCTTGCTATTTTGGATGTGTGCCAGTCTCTGTGGTGTGAGATGGTACCTCATTGTTGTTTTGATTTGCATCTCCCTGATGATTAAAGATGAAGAGCACTTTTTCATATGCCTTTTGGCCATTCGAATTTTTCTTTTTGGAAGCTTCTGTTCATTTCTTCTCCCCATTTTTTGATGGGGTTGTAAAAGCCATTTTTGGAACTGCACCGGACTCGTGAGTTTTCATCTTTCTCCCGGCGTCCTCATAGGTAGAAGACAACCTCTGTCCTGACACTGTCGGGGACCCCGGCGACGTTCCCCGACATCACAGGACTTTCCAGGAACAGAATTTCTCTTCTAATTACAATGTGAGCGATGAGCGTGCTTGTGAGTCTGTCAGCAGACACACCTGATCATATTTCAGACACTCCCCAGGGCCAGAAGAGAGGAACACGTCAGCAAAGTCCACGAAACCAGGCGCGAACGCAAGCATGGTCTCATTTAACACATTTCCTGCAGACAGAACATTCAGCTTCAAATTGTGGGTGGGAAAGGAAGAGAGAAACAATAGAAGGAAGAAAGAGAGGCACGAGGCTCCAAGGAATTCAGCAGCAGAATAGACTAATTATAGTGTCTCTTCTCCTGGGTCTGAGAATCAAGTGGGCAGGAAGTTAGAAATACCAAGCCTACCACAAGGCTGTATGCTGACCCTGTATGAAAGGCTTTCTTTCTGTGATCTTATTTAATACTCACAAATCCCCAGTAGATTGTACAAGACCACTGAGTTTGGAATGGACAAATCTGAGAATTAAACGGACATCTGTCTCACTTGAAAGTTCAACCCGCACAGCTGTCCAGAGTCACTCTCCAAGTGGAAGAGCATCAGGAGCTTCTGGGTTCATGGCTTATCCTACTGATCACGTCTCTGCATATGTGCATGCCCATGTCCTGATTCACCCCTCTCCTTCTTCTTTTTGGCAACATACGTCAGAATAGTGTGAGCACTGGCCTTGGAAGGAAGGAGAAAATCTAATCGCAGCTCTTCCACCATGACACAATTGAAGGAGCTTCAACTCTTGAGGTCTTAGCCCTCCTTCTGCAGTGTTGAAATCAAAGACTACAGTGATTGAGAGGTTGTGGTAGGAAAGTGAACACAAGCAAACAGCATCACGCTTAGCTCATTCTTGGGCTTAAAAGTTGTTGGCTAAACCTACAGATGACCAAAAAGCATATGAATGAAAGAAAAATGCTCTGCATCACTTTTGATCAGGTAAGTGTAAATCAAGCAACAACAAAATATCTCACACCACTGAGATGGCACACTCCATACAATAAACAAAAATAACTAGTGTTGGAATGGATATGGGGGAAGGGGGGCCCTCATTCAATGTTGGTGGGGATGCTGAATGGTCCAGTTTTTTTTGAGAAAGCAATTTGACACTTCTCAAAAACCTAGGAATTGAGCATCCATAATGCCCAGAAAATCTACTTCCTGTTATCTAGCCCAAGGGCCCAAAAACTATTTAGAAAAGATAGTTGTACACCTATGTTCATTGAAGCATCATTCACAATGGCCTAAACCTGTAAACAACACAAGTGTCCAAAAACAGATGACTGAATAAAGAAACTGTGGTATGCATACACAATGGAATACTTCTTGACTATCATAAAAGATAAAATCATGCAATTTGCTGCTACATGATTGGACCTGGAAAGTGTCATGCTGAGTGAAGTTAGGAGAGGAACAGACACTAAATGATCTTTCATCATGTGGTATACAAAATACACCCCACATTGGTTATAAGCCACAAAGTAGGGTTATAATAAATGTCCAAAGGCAACAGAACTAGGTATCTGGTCTTTAGTAGACATTTAGCAAAGGAAGGGAATGAGTGGATATGTAGGGTTGGACAACCATGAAACAATGGTAGAGGAAAGTAGACTCTCTGGTGGAGGGTGTGGTGCTGGGATATGTTATGTATGAAACCCTATCATTAACAGTTTTATAAACCAAGATGAATAAAATAAAATTTAAATTAAATTTTTATAAAAAGCTGTTGACTGAATCTTAAAATATGTCGAATACTAGTGCCCATTTGTGGGAGACACTATGACCTATTGGGTATCACTGTATCACTGTCTTCCGTTCATCATCGATTTGCTCAAGCAGGCACCAGTAACATCTCCATATGACCTGTCTCATGCTAGTAGAGCCAAGGGCACCTGCTTGCTCCAGGAACATAAAGAGCCTCAAACCATTCCATCAGGTCATGGGAAGGAGGTCTATAATTGTTACTGGTATCTGGCATATCAAATACGACATGGGCAGCTTGCCAGGCTCTGCCGTGCGGGTAGATGGGGGTTGAGTAGCAGGAGGAAAGCTTCCAGGCCCTGACCTTCAGGGATGCTACTCCCTGGAAACAGCCACTGGTGAGATTTATGAGGATAAGAAAGGTATGGCTATATGTCCAAATCCTACCACTAAAAGACCTATTGGGTATAGCATCAAATAGACATCTGCCATTTACAAATCACTGATCCAAGGCACATCTCCTAACTCACCAAAGCTTGGTTTTCATCTCTGTGAAATGGAACAAGTATTATTGACATTATCATAGGGTTTTATAGATGACTGAGAAAACAAAGACTGTGCCCAATGCATTCCAAAACTCCATGAGTACAGTTGTTATTGTTATGACTATGGTTATTACAAATGGATTTATCTACTCATTCAATAAAGAAGAAAGGATGGAAGTGGAAAGAGGACTGAAGGAAGAGGTGTGGCTCATTGCCAAGGGAAGGGATTTGTCTTGCTTCACTCTGAGTTGTCTGATGACCTCCCTACCCTAGTAAAGTATATGAGCAGCCCAGAATCAATGGTGAGGTCAGGGGGGAAATAACAAAAATCGAGAGAAGGTTGGGCCAGAGTTCTCTTGGGAGAACACATAACACATTTTTGGATGCTATTTTTCATTTAGCAAGTTTTTATTTATGGACATTCTAATATACCCCGACACCGAACTGAGCTCTAGGGATAGAAGGAAAAAACAGAACAGACACGATTCATTCGGTCATGATACTTACAGTTCTGCAGGAACACCTGCATATCAAAAAAATCAACCCCTAAGTGCACAGAAACAGATCACAGGATTTCTAGGAGAGAAAATGAGATATTCTGAGATGGGTAGGAAGAAGTTTGCACTAGTGGTCGGCAAAAGTCTCTGGGAAGGTTTGAGGAAGTCAGACATTTAAAAAGGAAACTGAAAAAAAAAGAGAGGGACAGACAGAGGGAATAACACCACGTGATGATCCTTAGATAAGAAACGGTGTCGTTCCCTAGAGATGCTGAAAGGGCACGAGTGGAAAATCTCGGGAGAAAAGAC
This sequence comes from Cryptotis parvus, assembly GCA_021461705.1. Lineage (NCBI taxonomy): Eukaryota > Metazoa > Chordata > Mammalia > Eulipotyphla > Soricidae > Cryptotis > Cryptotis parvus. The sequence goes on along the minus strand of JAJIBD010006267.1, from coordinate 147,302 downwards.
TTTGGGTGTGTCAGGCTTTATCATAATGTAGAGGTTATTCCACAGTTCTTGGAAGGTTTCTGAGACAAGGAGTCGTGACCTGGGTCGTGTCCTTCTGGCAGCTTCATGAGAGCAGAGCGGACATGGGCATGCCATGCTGAGTGTGATTTAGAAGATTTGTGTCAGAGACTGCGAGGGCAAGGATGAGGGAGATGACCTTGGAAATGAAAATAAGTGGATGCACTTTGCACCAGAACAGGCTGGTGATGAACTGAATGTGGGAGCAAGGCAAACTCAGGGCAGAGGCCCAAGTCTGCCTCATGCAACTAATACGAGAGAGATACGTATGAGCTCCAGTTTGAACAAATTAAGTTTCAGGTTTTCATGATATGTTCAAGGGCATGATATCAACTCATAAGTCTAGAGCTAAGGGATGAGGTCTGGGCTGGAAGTATATAGCTGAGAATCAGTGGCATTGTATTCTGTTTAAAGCAGTGGAACCACGTGGTGTTCAACCTCCAACACTTACCCAGGTTTCATGATATATCCAAGGGCATGATATCAACCCATAAGTCTAGAGCTAAGGGAGGAGGTCTGGGCTGGAAATACGTGGTTGAGAATCATTGGCACTTGTATCCTGTTTAAAACAATGAACCCACGTGGTGTTCCATCCTCCAACGCTTACCCATCCTCGGGCTCTCCTTGTGCTGACTGGTAAGAACCTAGGTAGAGGCCTGGATGCCCTATAGGCCTTCATGCTGCCTCTGCAGAAGCAACTGTGGAGCTCACAGATGGCCTTTTTTCTATGTAGTATGCAATGTACAACATATACCAGATATCACATATATGTATAGCACATATCATTCTGCATATATATAATGTGGTATGAGCAAAGGTGATCCAACAGGGCTCATGTTGGAGCTCTTGGCTCTGACACTCATCCTCTTAGAAAGACCCCCAATGGCATCAAGCACTTTCCATGAGTAGTTGAGAAGAAGGGGTGAGATAGGGTGAGTCTGTGGGTGGAGTGCCCAGGTGGCACAGGGAACTGTGTGGGATGTGCTGTACTTCCCAGCTTTAGATGTCCTGCCTCTGGGGACCTACATTCTTCTCAGCTCAGCGAGAATCGCCGTCCTTCCTAAGCCTTCATTTCCTATTGTGCAATCCATGACCTTTCCCCATATCCTTCAATTTCTTCAGAACTTCAGCTAAACAAGTACCTAAAATGCTTTCTTTTTCTTCTCACCCGAACCAAGTTGTTAGAACAAGGCTCTCTGGGATGTCACTGGTATTTCTCCAAGTTGCATACTACTTGTTACAATTCTCTAACATATTTAGATAGACATGTAAACATCTCAGCTCAGAGAACAGAGAGAGAATAAGAATGGATACAGAAGAGTTAGGTGATCAGCTAAGGGGAATTTTCTGCCTCTTCTTAGAAAGGACACTTGGCTTGTTCTTTACTTTGTGTCAGCTATCAGAAGTAGTCACTTAACCTCTTGGTGCCTTGATTTCGGCATTTGTATATAGAGACAATAATTTCAGAATCAGTCTTAGATTACTGGGGAATAGATAGTGTTTTCAAATAGAATTACAAAATGTAATCTATTATTTTCTGTGTACAAACCTCAGAAATTTGCATGATAAGATTGTCTTGATTGCCCAGTTGTATTTAAGTGGCAAACATCCCAAGGATAGATCAGAGAGCCCAGTGGCTGTGAGGGGCTATGAGGGGGGCTTGGGCTTTGGCAGTTTCTTCTGCTCAAAGGCCCCTCATGTCACTGTGCCTTTGCATCTGATAGAAAAGCACTTTTTTCCTTTCTCTTGAGACACAAAGCAGTGGCCACTGGTGTGTGTTGTGCATCACTGTATCACTGTCTGCCCGTTCATCATCCATATGCTCGAGCGGGCACCAGTAATGTTTCCATATGTCCTGTCTCATGCAAGTAGAGCCCAAGGGCACCTGCTTGCTTCAGGGAACATAGAGCCTCAAACCATTCCATCAGGTCATGGGAATGAGGCTTATAATTGTTACTGGTATTTGGCATATCAAACACGACATGGGTAGCTTGCCAGGCTCTGCCGTGCGGGTAGCATACTCTTGTACTCATCTCTAAATCCAGCATTTATTGATGAACCGTGTGGCATAGCGGCCGCGCAAGCTGGGCTGTGATAGACTGGTCTGCTGGGTGGAGTTCAGACAAGGGGAAGTCCGGATATGGAAAATGGAGGCCTTCATGGAGTGGGGTGTCATCTGGCTTGTTGCGAGGCTCTGCTGGGGTGGCGGGCCAGGGCTAGAACCCATCATCCCTCCCGGGCGCCTCGTGAGCGGCTGGGCACAGGGAGAGCCAGTAGCAGCTCTGCCCCATGTCTGTGAGTCTCTGGATCAGCATAACTGGGCCGGATTTAAAAAAGACTGCTGCAGGGTGGATCTCGATGAGCCGGGCTGTGATAGGCTGGTCTGCTGGGTGGAGTTCAGACAAGGGGAAGTCCAGATGTGAAAAATGGAGGCCCTCATGGAGTGAGGGGTCGTCTGGCTTGTTGCGGGGCTCTGCTCGGGTGGTGGGCCAGGGCTAGAACCCGCCATCCCTCCCAGGCACCTTGTGAGTGGCTGGGCACAGGGAGAGCCAGTTGCAGCTCTGCCCCATGTCTGTGAGTCATGTGTGTTGTGCATAAGAGATAAATATCAGGACTTGACAAATATCAAGACATCAGAGTGGGGAGAGAGGATATAGGGCACGGACGAGGGAAGGCTCATGGATTATTTAGCTGGAAAGTATACATCTTTTTTGTGGTTGTTGTTTCTCCTCAGCTTTTGAGAATTTTTGAGCCACACTTAACTGGGTTCAGGGCTTCCTACTGGCTCTATTCTCCGGGATCACTCCTGTTGGGGCTCAGGGGATCATATGTGGTGCCAGGTGCACACCAGAGTTCACCACAATCAAAGAAAGTGCACACTTCCTTTTCTCCTTGCACTGATAAATAAATGAGGAAAATATTGCCCTGGAGCTTTTACAATGTGTTCTGTCCTGCTGCCTGGGAAGAGTTTTTTTTAGCTACAGCCACTTATGCTGGAGCGTTTAGAAAGAATTTCCAACTTCTCTGTGTGCCCTTTAGCCTGAGAGAATTGTCTGCACGGAAGCCTGCCTGACTCTGGCATGGACTCTGTTTCTCTGCCTTTTCTCGGCAGTTTCCTTTCACCTCTGTCCTCAGCTGTCTGGTAGGCCTGACTCATAGGAAACCACAGCCAAGTCACCTGGTGGTCTGAGTCACTGCTCCTGGAGCATCTCTTTCTTGGGAAATAACAAGAGCAGTAAGGACTGCATTTTGAAACAGACTCAGGCTTAGTATTACTTTCAATAGCTAGTTCTGGCAGTACCATATATGTGTCAATGATTTATCTTTGACAACTGTGAAGTAAATCACCTTATCTTCTAGCAGTGAGCCTCGCCCTTCTCTCAAGGTACCCTCCTATGTCTCCGTGAGAAATTGCAGAGAACCTGTAAGTCCCAGGCATGTTAGCTAGTCCTGAGTCTTGAGCCCAGAAATGAAAATTTTTCATGACACTCAGCCAACTCTGGGTGCACCTAGTGGATGATGCTGTAAACCTATGGGGACATGTGCAGCAAGGTTCACTGGGAAATGGCGGTGTAGGGACACTCGCCGAGTTCAGCCTGGAGAGTGTCCTGAGCACAGGTCCAGGCAGGAGCAAGCCAGGAAAGGTGGGCCAGAAAAAAAACATCCTAGGCAGGATTAGATGATTCTCCACCCTAGTCTTTTGAGTGCCCTAGAAATTGTCTGTGAAACAACGTCCCATCTGCCACTGGGGCCGGCTGAGGGTGCAGCCCTCCTCCCAATCCTGGAGGAGGTGCCCTGAGAAAGGGTTTGCAAACAGAGGTTAGGTCCAAAGGAAGATGGAAGTGTGGGATGCTGTTCTAAAAGTCTCTGCACCCATCAAGAGATGCTCACAGTAGTTCCTGGCAGAGTGCTTTGGGCTAGCATCTTTGCTCATCTTCTGAATGTTGAATTGATCAGGAGTGCCCCCAAGGCACAGGGGAGCAATAAAAGCAGATGGGACTGCACTTTGGGAGCCCAGATGTTTGCCACTAGTGATACATCCCCTTAGGTCATTTCATAGTTTAACCTCACCTTTGGCACAGAGTTCAATGTGATTTTTCTACCTCAGAACTGACGCTGAGGCCCTGGTCCATTCAGCCTTCACACAAGTAGCCCTGAAAGTGTGGGAAGTTACCCACCCAGGATCTTCCTTCAACTGGAAGAGAGTCTGTGAACCCACATATTGTTGCTCAGTCCTTTGGATGGAACATGCTAGAAGAAGACTGTCTATATACTCACCAGAGGTACCCACAGAATAAAGACTCCTTCCCCTCTACAGTAATCTGGATCAGGAGCATGCAACAAGGTTTCATCTCTTTGCTGGTGTTGCTCATTCTCTTTCCCTTCAGTTTGTTTCCTGGAATTTTCTCCCAAACAAGTCCTTGTCTCAGGCTATGTTTCTGGGGATACCCAAAGACACTTGAAGAATTAGATGGAGGCTTTTTTTTTCTTTTTGAGTCGCACCTGGCGATGCTCAGGGGTTATTCCTGGCTCTTTGCTCAGGAATTACTTCTGACGGTGCTCGGGGACCATATGGGATGCCAGAGATCTAACCCGGTGGGCGAATGCAAGTCAAACGTCCTACCCGCTGTGCTATCACTCTGGCCCCATTTTGAAGCCTCAGTACAGTCTTCCTTGGGATGGATCTCTTGATAACTTGATCACTTGACATCCCGTTATTCATCGATTTGCTCAAGCATGCGCCAGTAACATTTCCATTTGACCCTATCACGTGCCAGTGTAGCCCAATGGCATCTGGTTGCTTCAGGAATACGAAGAGCCTCAAAACATTCGTTCAGGGTCTTGACGAAGAAGTCCGACCATCTTGTAGGTGGGCGGCCATGTGATCTTTTGACATCCTGTGGGATCCAGTCGGTAACAGCTCTAGTTCAGCAGTCATCTCCAAATCGCATTACATGTCCAGCCCATTTGATTTTCGATGCCTTAGCAAACCAGACAGTGTACCTGTTGGAATCATCATTTATATCAAACCTTAGTGGAGTTTGTTCTGAAACTCTTAGAAACCTTCTGATAATACAGTGAAACCAGAGTAGTAGTCTTTGACCACCACAGTGTATGGACCAACCCCTTTCCCACCAAAAAAAAATCCTGCCCTCTGACCCTCAGTAGGTGACTGTCCTCCAGCAAGTTCATGCAATGAATTTATAGGAATACACTGAGCCCCAAGGACTTGTTGGGGGAGGGGGCATTGGTGTGATTACTCCATTTAGCATATAGGAAGAAATTCTAGTTGAAATCACATTATATCAGTAAACTATTCTCTCCCCAGTCATCATGGTTCCATTCTTAAAACCCACAGGTTTGATCCACAGGCTTGAAGAATTGATGACCCAGTAAAGATCAGAGCCATGAGATTGCATGTAAACTAAAAACTCTTTTATTTAAATATGTTTATATTCATAAAAGCATATTCAATTTGAAAATGATGATGGAATTTTCTACCTCAAAAATAAAAGCTAATAGGCATTTTTTTACTTAATCTTTTAATCTCAAAATAATATGCTAAGGTAATGATGCATGATATAGAAAGTGGAAAGAGTATTTGAGGATGAGGCATTTTTAATCTTGCTTTTGTCCTTTGAGTAATTTTTTTCCTGCTTATACCCTATTGAAATTATTTTAGATAAAGAAAGTAATACCGCCATTGGAGAAAGACTTGTGTATTTCAAAACTCAACTTTTTGATGAAAATGAGCAAAGATGCTAGCCCAAAATACACTGCTGGAACACTCTAATTTCTCTTAATTTTCTCTTATTATTCAACAGGAAGATTATATGATAAACGTGCTCTGCTAGAAACTGCATTAGATTTCTAGTGTTCACATAGTTTACAACGCACTATGTAGCATAATAGTTTTATGTAATATTTCTAGTTTTATAGAGAAAAGAAGTCAGCCAGCATTTGTGCCTCTTGGTTAATGTTTGGTGTTATTAGAAAAATGTCATCAGCGAAGCAGAGGTGGTGTAGTTGCCAGCCATCTATCTTCACTCCCCCATTCCTTCCCATTCTAATTGTTGCATGACATTCTTGAGGGTGGTGCTGAAGAGTTTTGGTGAAATGGTATCACCCTGTCGAACCCCTCTTTTGACATCAATGATCATTTCCTTGTAGAATGGTGAGATCCTGGTGGTGAATCCATAATACAGCTCATGAAGGATCGATATAATGGGTTTGAATGCCCTGATTGGCTAGGGCTTCTATGACCACTTCAGTCTCAACAGAATCAAAGGCTTTCTTTAAATCAGTGAACGTCAGACAGAGCAGCATCTTGAACTCCTTGCAAACCTCTATGAACTTGGTTACCGTGTGAATATGGTTGATTGCGCTGAATCCTTTTCGGAAGCCAGCTTGCTTGCATGGTTGTCCTTCATCTAATGTTCTGCCAATCCTGTTCAGGATGACTCCAGTGAACAGCTTGTAGATGATGGACAAGAGGCAGATGGCAATAGTTTCCAATGTTGTGGATGTCTCCCTTCCTGAACAGTAGAACTGTCCTGCTGGTTTTCCATTGGTAGGGCACCTTGCATTCAGACAGGTAGTGTGTGAAGAGTCAAGCCAGTGTTTTGATGAGTACTGATGGCAGATTCTTCAGGTGTTCGGTGGAAAGGTAGGTCTACAGCTGAATCTCAACAAAACAATGTTCATGAAAAATGAACTAGTTCCAAATGCTCCATTCACTCTCAATGGAACAACATCTCTGAATGCAGCAGTTATGTGTTCCTAGGTTGAGAAGTAAACATGATAAATGACCTAAAACCTGAGCTGCACAGGAGGAAGAGAGCTGTTTGGAATGCCTTCAAGAGCATCAAAGAAATAGCTAAAAGGACAAAGAACCTCTGGCTCCGGGCACATCTCTTGGACTCCACCATTCTCACTGCATTAACATATGCCTCAGAAATATGCCTATGAAAGCAGGATAAGAACGCTATTCAGGTCTCCCAAAGAGGAAGAAGTGAGAGAAGGAATGCGGAGTGCCGACCTCCATCCACAATCCAGAGTCAGGGACACTGTCTCTTTGCCAAGGTGTTAAAAATCAGATGGGCTGGACATGTAATGCGATTTGGAGATGACCGCTGGACTAGAGCCGTTACTGACTGGACCCCACAGGACTTCAAAAGATTATATGTCCACCCACCTACAAGATGGTCAGACTTCTTTGTCAAACCCCTGAGCAAATGATTTGAGATTCTTCATATTCCTGGAGCAAGCAGATGCCGTTGGGCTACACTGGCTTGCGATAGGGACAAATGGAAACATTACTGGTAACCCCCTGAGCAAATCGACAAATAACAGAATATCAAGTGATCAAGTGATAGATAAAAGAATTGAGATAATTTGGCATGCACTATGGTCTGCTTTAATTTTGAAACACTGAAAGTCTTTTAATGTGGACGTATTTGCTTATTGGGGGAAAGATTTTAGGCCACAGGAATTGCTATCAGTTATAAAACAAGATCTTAATTAATTTTTCTGTAGCAATGATTTGCATATTCTTGTGGTAATATTGGTTTGCATCATAGTATGTTTTAGGGGTGCTTTACTGCATTCTTGCACACCATATCCACCACTTAAGTGCTGGAATTCCCTCACCTCCATCCCTTTGAACCCTTCCACACCTGATTTCCTTGTGTCTTCTCCTCTGTGGAAATCTCAGGTTTGCAGTTCAAGACAGAGTTCAAACCAAGGGTTAGTTTTTCTCATTGACTTGTTTCTTTAAATTGCATATCTAAGATCATATTTCTTTCTTTTTCTGATCTATTTCACTAAGCATTACATCTTTCAAATCCATCTGCATTGATGCAAATGACAAGGCTTCATCTTTTTTTTATAGACGAGTAGTATTTTCATTGTGTGTATACCACATCTTTACTCATCAGTCATTGGACACGAGTTATTTCTATTTATTAGCTATTTTAAATTGCTATGCCGATATGAGTGTTTATACCCATTTGAATTAGTGTTTTTGTACTCATTGAATAAATACTTAGGCTTAGAATTTCATGTCAATTCTATTTTTGGCATCTACATAGAAACAGATTTCCAGAGATATTGTACCAGACTACACTCCCACAACAAAGAATGAGTGTTCTTATTCCCTATAACCTCAACACTCACTGCTTCTGATCTTGTGATAGGTAATTGTGAGGTTTAGATTATAGTTTTCGATTCTCTAGGTTTTGATTCTAGGTTTTGATTTTCATTTTGAATTGCATTTACCTGTTAATAACTGATGATGAGCATCAATAAATAATTCCTCTCCATTTTTCCTGAGCATCTTCTTCTATTTCTTTTTACTGAGGTTTTATCATTTTTATTGTAAACAACTGTGGTAAATATTATTAAAAAAACTCAGGGACTTAGATGCGGCAAGGCATCAAAGTACAAGCCTTGCATCCATGGTAACTGGTTGATCTCTGGCATCACAAAACCAATTAACAACAAACAAAGAGAAAGCCTAATTCAACTAGTTTTGTGTATGGGAAGGTGAGATTTATTCTTAGGGAAAAATATTTTTTTTTCTTTGATAAAATGCTAAAATAGTCCTTTTGGTTATAAATAATCTGCCTTGGTATTGTGAAGACAAATAGGGAGAAAATACTTTTTTCTCACTTAAAATTAAGAGACTTAAAATATTTCCCAGGTAAACTAAAAGTAGGAAATTGAAAGCCAGTGGTTAAACTATGCCCTAGGCAAGATTGTCAGTTAAGTAACTTTTTTGTCATGTGCAGCAATTCGCCTTTGTTATTCTACACCTTCAGTGAATCCTGTTACCTACAAAGTGCTAGATTAGTAGTGCCTTGGAGAATGAAAACAACAAAACACACAGCAACTATGTTAATGTCTGGGTAAAGCAGTGCCAAGAAGATAGAATAGCCAGCACAAGTAGACATTACACGTCAGGAGTTACTACGGAAAAGGTGGAAGGTGTTTTTGATTAGAAGATGCATTTTTAATTCCTCACCTGAAGAGTTTAGAATTTAGTAAGGGGCTTAATTTCTTGAAAACTTAATCTAATTTAGATTTCAATTTTACTTTAATTGTTTCTTTTTCTCAAATATTGTAAGAAACAGTGACATAGTAAGGTCATGAGGATTGCAAAGGAAACACGAGGCAGTTGACTCAATGCCCTTTAAAGAGCTAAAGAAACGAGGACTTTGTGAGAACTTCCTGGACTCATTGTTATTTTGATTACCCAAGAGCTTTCTAACTTGGAAGAATATGTTCAAATTTATTTGATAAGTGAATTGGAATAAACATGCTTTCACTTCATTTCTTTTCTTAATTTGTCACCTTTGTTCAATAACTTTAAACTATGGTGATTTTCCATTAATAATGCAGCCTAAATTAAGTAAATGTCTTTGAGATTTTAAAAATTCTTTCCAATGAGATAATAAAAGTACTAATAAGGGCTTAAGACATAGTACAATGGGTAGAGTGGCCGGATTTGTACCCATTACTGCATATAGTACCTGAGCACAGAGCCAGGAGTAAGACCAGTGCTCTGCTCACCTCCCCCCCAAATAAAAACTCAATAAAATTACCCACAAATGTGCGATGGCACATTAAAAAAAACTTATTGGAGCTTCTCACTCAGGGTTCCATTAAATCTGTACCCTTAGAACCTCTATTTCAAAGCATCCACAATTCATGAATGTAAGAGCAGAATAAAATAAACTTACAGGGGTTCTAGGAGGGCTAGTAATGTCAATCATTTCAATCCAACATGGGATATTCAGCTCTGAGAAAAAGGAGCAGATGTCATCTTTGTTATTCTTCTGGCTAAACACAGCTAAAGAACCCTGTGCAGTACACATTACATGCAAGATACTAACATGAGGAGAAAAAGACGATGCTAGGTTATGGACATCAGGAACACAGAATAAATAGGTAGTGGTGCCCTGAGTTTTCCCTTGCCTCATAAGTCACAGGTTTCACAGAAAGTCAGCAAGCCAGAAATTCAAGATGAATACTGACAAAAGAAGCCAGAAGAAAAGCTTATTCTCTCTAGCCAGAGAACCAGACTTAGAAGGCAGAAAGCATTTTGACAACGGGTCTACTACAATCAAACATACAAAATTGTTTCCTATCTCTGCCTTCCAAAAGACCAAGTAGGGGCTGGAGCGATAGTACAGTGGGTAGGGCATTTGCCTTACACTTGGCCAACCTGGGTTTGATCCCCAGCATTCCATATGGTCCACAAGCATTGCCAGGAGTAATTCCTGAGTGCAGAGCCAGGAATAACGCCTGAGCATTGCTGGGTGTGACCCAAAATGCAAAAACAGAAGAAAGATCAAGTAAAGAGTCTAGATTTCTATACAAATAATAACCACATGAATGTGGTCACCATTGAATTCAAGTCAAAATTATAAGATACCATTTCACACCCACTAGAATAGCTAGAATAAAAATGGTAACAAATATTAACTAGAATGTGAAGAAACTTGGACCCTTATATACTGATGGTGTGAGTGTGAAATGATTCTGTTATATTGGATAACTTCTTGACAATTCTAGTCAATTGTGTTGAAATAATTGGCCATCCATAGACCAAAAAGGAACCCTTCCTAAAATCTCATACCTTAGGCATAAATAAACTCAAAATAAGTTAAGCTTTAAATGTAAATAAAATACAAACCTTCCAGCATTTAGGACACTATATATGAAAAATCCTTAGGACTCAGATCTTCATGATGAGTTTATCTGCTACTCTACTATAGGCATCTATTGTTTCTAGGAGCTTTTGGATAGAGTTTAGGGTTTTCTAGGTATAATAACATGTCATCTGCAAATAGTGATAGCTTGACTTCTTCCTTGCCTATCTGGAGGCATTGAGGGCCTCCCAGAAAAAAACAATGGGGCCCTTAATGTTTTTTTCTTCTCTGATTGTAATGGTAAGTATTTCCAGTACTATAGTGAATAGAAATAGGTGAGAGTGGGAAACCTTGCCTTGTCCCTGATCTTAGGGGAAAGGTTTCAGTTTTACCCCATTAAGAATGGTGCTTGCTGTGGCTTTTGGTAGATGGCTTTGATTATATATATATGTGTATATATATATATATATATATATATATATATATATATATTGCTTTTTGGGTCACACCCGGTGATGCTCAGGGGTTCCTCCTGGCTCTGCACTCAGGAATCACTCCTGGCGGTTGCTCAGGGGGACCATATGGGATGCCGGGGATCGAACCCGGGTTGGCACAAGCCGGCGGCGGTGCAAGGCAAACGCCCTACCCGTTGGGCTATCGCTCCGGCCCCTGGCTTTGATTATATTGAGGAAGGTTCCTTCAATTCCCATTTTACAGAGAGTTTTTATCATGAGCGGGCGTTGGATCTTGTCAAATGTTTTCTCTGCACCTATTGATATGATTATGTTTTTAATTTTTTTCCTCTTATTGATGTTATATATTACGTTGATTGACTTGTGAATGTTGTGCCATCCTTGCATTCCAGGGATGAATCCTACTTGGTCATGATGCATAAAATTTTGATGACTCTTTGGATTCTGTTTGCTAGTATTTTGTTGAAGATCTTAGTTTCTGTGTTCAACAGGGAGATTGATCTCTAGAGAGTTTTCTTTTTTTTGTGATGTCTCTCTCTGCTTTGGGTTACAGGGGTGATATGTGCCTTGTAGAAGCTATTTGGGGGTGTTTCTGTTTCTTCTATTTCCTCGAAGAGCTTGAAAAGGACTGGCAGTAGGTCCTCTTTAAAGGTTTGGAAGAATTCACTGGTGAATCCATCTAGACCTGGGCTTTTTTTGTTGGGCAGAATTTTAATTACTATTTCAATTTCCTCGATGTTGTTAGACTTATTCAGGTATTGCAGGTCTTCTTGTTTTAATCATGGGAGGCTACAGGACTTCAGGAATTTGTCCATTTCTTCCATGTTCTCTTGTTTCATGGATAGCAACATTATTGTCATGCATGAATTGGATGAGTCTCAAGGATATTATAATAAGTGGAAACAGGTACCACAACAATATTACATGTTGTATTTTTTAAATATTTTATTATACCACTGTGAGATATACAGTTACAAAGATGTTCATGTCCAGGTTTCGGTCATACATTGTTTCAGCATCAATCCCTCCACCAGTGCCATTTCCCACCACCAATGTCCCCAATTCCCTCCCCTCTCCCCTAGCCTGCCTCTATGGAGAGTTCTTTATCTCTTTTCTCTCTCTCTCTCTCTCTCTCTCTCTCTTTCTCTCTTCCTTCTCTTACACACTGTGGATTGTAATATATACATTTAGAGGCTATCATGTGTATCTTTTGCCTGTATTCAATACTCAGTTCTAGGTTGGTAATTATCACTTAAAACAATTGTTAGCACACTGTTCCCTTCTCTGTCCCACCCAACCTCTGATTCCCAGACACTTGAGGTAGATTCCACTTTTGAAAAGTCCTCCTGATCCCTGTTTTGTCTGACCTTGGATATTGGTATCATAATATGTATATGTATATATATAAAATATATATATGTCTATGTCATGCAAATAAATGCAGTCATTCTATATCTGTCTTTTTCCTTCTTGCTAATTCCACTCAACATGATTCTCTCCATGTCCATCCATTTATAAGCAAATTTCATAACTTCATTTTTCCTAACACCTGCATAGTACTCCATTGTATAAATGTACCAAAGTTTCTTTATCCAGTCATCAATTCTCGGGCACTCTGGTTGTTTCCAGATTCTGGCTATTGTGAATAGTGCTGCTATGAACATTCTATATTTTTTTACATATTATTTACTAAATGAGAATGTTAAGGAGCTATAAAACAGATTAGTTGTTACAGGAATTAGTGTGGTAGAGAATAGATATTGTTTGACTCCATACATGTAGATGAAGATCTTTTCAGAGAAAAAAGAATTGTTCATCTCAATTGTGTTGAGGCATTACATGAAATCTACTCATGTGATAAGATGATATATGACTATACAGTCTCACTGCACTACTGTAAATTTCCCAGGTTTTATATTGTTCTATAATCATGTAGGATATAACTCTTTGAGTGAAGGGCACATCAAGTTTCTCTGGTTTATCTTTACAAATTTCTATAAATCTGTAAGTATTTCAAAATAAAAAGTTAAGAAAAAAGAATATTCCAATTTAATAAGATCAAAATTGGTAAGATATTATAGGACCAGAGTATGAGCCTATATACTTTGCCTACCTTGTCTTCTTTCCATTGAGAACCAGAATGTGGTGCCATGACCCAGACAGAATTCAAGGCTTTGCTTGCTTTCAGGTCTTGGTGTTCTGCTGGGTCGGAAGTTCAGCGCAGTGCCGGCTAACAGTGTCACGTTGGTCAGTACACACAAGATCTGACTGCTCTGAAACTTTTCTGGCTACTCAGAGAATTCCTCTTGTAGGAGAACAATTTCCATTTGTATAGGAATTACAGGAGGTTGCAGCTGCAGGAAACACTTTCTTCTGGTAGAAAAAGGCACCTCTTTTACCCCTTTGGCCACATTCCACCTTCTAACCTCAGGAATTCTCCTTAGCCACACATTTTATGGATGCAACCCCCGGTATTTCTCCATAGTCCCCTTAAGACTGATTTTTGGAGTGTCACACTGTCCAACTTAGAATTTTCTGACTTTAGGCGAATGATCAAATGACTGAGCCATATGTTACAAAGTCCTTGTGCTTAGAAGGGGGAATGAATTGAGATTTGTTCACCTGGTTCTTGTGATGTCTGTTATTCAGCTGAATCTCGTGCCCCTGCTGGTGGGCCCTGAGTGGTGACACAGAAGCAAGACCAAATTATTCCTAAATTCATGTCATAAAGTTTAGTGGCAAAGACAGATATTCAACAAACACAGAGAAATGGGTAGTTGTGGCTGAGCCTTCCACAACTCTGCCAAGACAACAGTAGTAGAAAAATAAACCAAGGAGGTTCCAAGGGCATAAAAAGCTCCCTGGAGCTGAGAAAGATGAAACATAAGTAGAAGAGAAATGTGTGCCAAATGTGAGCAAAATGGGGAGTGAGGATGCTGCTTCTCACAACTGGGAGTGGTTGGTGTGAGTGGGGTGTAGGGTGCCTGGAGGAGGCTGAGATTGGTTCTGTGCAGTCAACAATGAGGGTATAGCCTTCTGCTTCTAGTGGTCAGCCTGTGAGCAAGCATGAGCAGAGGCCCATGGGCTGGGCAACACTTTGTGAGGTGTAGAATAGTGTTTGGACCCAGCCCTTAAGAAACTCTTAAGCCACAAATGAAGAGTGTACTTCAAGGAGATGCGTCATGTTTAATCTGTGAAAGGGTGAGCTGACTGAAAATATCACCAAAAGGTCTGACCAGTATCTGCAGCTGTTATACATTACTGGGGTCCAAAGGTCTGGCCTTGAGTGTCTTATTTTTCTCTCTCTCCCAATATCCTTGCTTTAAAATAGAAAGGAAAAAGAAAAAAAACCCAAACACCAACAACTTAAAAACAGTCTTGTTTACTTTATCCAAGATTAAAGAGCTTGAACCGACTTGGCTGGACTAAATGGATTTTTAAGTGCTTTATGGACAAGTATCCCTAATTGCTAAAATACTAGACTGGGCTCCCATGATTCTGTGCAGTGCTTGTATTGTCTGGGTCTGCTTATTTACTCTCCTTGTTAGAGGTCAGAAGCTAAATCTCAGATTAGAGGATTTTAATTTCTAAAGCTATGGATTAAAAGACGTTCTCTAGAGCAGTGGCTATACACAGTGAGAAGTGACCTGGAAATGTTCTTCCTAGAGCAGCGTAATTCAAGGTCTCACAGGGTATCCAAAACAATGTTCTGTCCCTGAGAGGCAGTGTGGTCAAGAGCATGCCTGCTAGCTCAGAGCCCAGTCCTTGTGTTTGAGAAACACAGGACCCCACAGGAGGGAAGGAAGGAGCACAGCTAGAATTTCTGAAGACTCCGTCCTCATCTCTTTATTAACCTCAGATGCAGCAGCCTGGGACAGATGGAAGCGACCCTGATTTGCAGATGAGAATCTGAGCGCCAGCCCTGCAGTCTTCAGGGAGCAACTGTAGGGCTCTGGGTGGGTCCTTCCTGTCTTTGAGTCTCAGGGTTCTCATTTGTAAAGTGGGCATGATAATACTTGCAGTAATGGTCCACTTAATAAAAATTACGTGAGAACCAGGGAACCCCAAGGTCATTCACACTCAACAGAGTTCTTGTGAGGGATTTCATCCCCTTAAGAAACAATTTCGCTGAATCAACCAATGACATCGAAAGAAATTATACTTAGAGGGCTGGGGACATGTCTCAGTGGAAGAGCACTTGCCTTCCATGTATGAAGCTCAGGTCCAACCCCAGCACCGCATGTTCTCCTGAGCACTCTGGGAGCTGAGAGGAGCCCCAGAACATCAAGGGGTGTAGCCTAAAAAGCAAAAGAAAATAAAGCAAAATTACATGTAGGGAGCTTTTCCAAACACTGATAAGTACTTCACAAATGCTTATATTTATAAAGAAACTGCATTGTTCTTGGAAGAGCCCTTGTTTACTTTCTCTGTTTGGAATTGATGATCTACTTGGCTCATTAATCAAAGGTGCTTTCATGGTAAATACTCTGTCTGTAATTTTACTGTTGTTGCCACCTTCCCCCAACCCTCAGTAAAAATCTGGGGTTTTTAGAATCATGAAGACTTGGGTTTCAATTTTTTTTTTTGGCTTTTTGGGTCACCGGCAATGCTCGGGGTTACTCCTGGCTCTGTACTCGGAATCACCCTGGCGGTGCTCGGGGACCTATGGGATGCCGGGGATCAAACCTGGGGCCGGCCAGGCTGGCAGTGTGCAAGGCAACACCCTACCCGCTGGGCTGTGCTCCGGCCCGTTGGGTTTCAATTTTAATTAATTAATTATTTTTTGTTTCTGTGGAGCCATGCCTGGCAGTGCTCAAGAGCTGTTCCTGGCATTGTGCTCAAGAGACCATGTGGTGACTCACAGAGGACTCGCAGTGGTGCCATGTGTGCACCACGTGGTGCCAAGAAGCAAACCTAGGCCTACTGCATGCTGAGCATATGAACATTCCTGCAGCTCTCTCTCTGGCCTGAAAGTTTACTTAATGAATGCTTTTCTCTTGGTTTCTACAGTATGACAGTCAGGAAATGAACGTAGTCGGGAGGAAAAGGAAACCCAGGCAACCTAACTTTCATAGATGACTCTGAAAGCCCTCAGATTGTCAAGGGTGGTGGTGGGGGGGTGTCTCAGACTAGCAATCAAATGACTGGCTCTACTGGAGCTTAGAGTCACCAAGGATGGGGCTCTTCTTCCCTCTGGTTGCTCGGGTTTCTGCACAGCTTCCACTGAGAGAAAACAGAATGGCCATTGTAAAATAGAGCTAAGACCTATTCAAGAAACCTGCAGGAACAACAAAGGGAAGTAATAGCCCAACTTTGAAGCAAACATTGATTGATCAGGTAGGGGTTAGGTGGAATATGTATTGGATAGGGTGGTATTTCTTAATCTTAGAAGAATCTTTATCTAGCAAGGAGGTAGAGGGAAAATTGTGCCATAAAGTTGAGTATGGGGATAAGAGCACTTAAGACACTCATTCCAACAAGGCTACTGCATGAGAGCAGGCTTGTGGAGGTGCTGTCTGAGTCAAACCTTAAAGAATGAGTCGACCCTAAGAGAAGATCAAAAGAGAGGTGGAGAGAGATGCCTTCAACAGAGGCAGATGAATTTTCAGACATACAGAGGTATGGAGTAGAACTCTGAGGCAGGAGTTTCACGCAAATAAACTTTTAAGTAGCTCAGGTGAGACCTGAAATGAAGTGGGGATTGAATAGTCTGGATTTTCTGCCAAGACACTTGTTAAATGTCTTTTTAATCAGCAGGATAACTCCAACATTGGCAGAATGCACAGTGGTGTCTCTTTTCACTTATTTACCATGCAGTTTGGGAAGCTCGTTTAATATTTGTACTCAGATCTTGAGAAATCAGGAAAATTGTCCTTAATGATGAGCTTAATTTTTGCCTTTGTTTTCTTCCCTGGGAAGGCAATCACTATGACATTGAGTTTTGCTTCTGTATATTTGTAGCTATGGTTTGCCTTTCATTTTCATCTCCTCATTTAACTCTGTGTTCTGAAGGCACTTCACAAATTCATCTTCTAGTCAAGGGCATGATCTTTATTTTTTTGCACTGACATACATCTAAGACCAGGGCTAGAGGTTGGCAAGAGAGAAGGTTTGTGAGAGGCGAGCAAGAAGAAAGTCTTAGGAACTTGGGGTATTTAAGTGCTAATACTGGGACTTATTCCAATCCCAAAAGGCATTCCTGAACCCCACAACATTTTCTCAAGTTGGCCCTCCACATTATTAATCTCATATTCAGCAGTGCTTTGTTTTGTTTTCCTCCCCCTGTCTTCTATCTCCTTGGAAGCTTCTGGAGTCTCTTTTTCTGAACTGTAATCTGGTAGTGATTTCATTTTGACAGCTCATAACCTATTAGGCCTCTCAACCTTGATTGAGAGATTTCATTTATTTTTAAAATAAAAATATTTTATTTGCTGGGGGAAATCAAACACATTGAAACCCAGTCCCCAATCCATATTTTTCAGAGGTGATTCTAGCATGTATTCAAACTAAGAAGTATTAGTGTACTTGAGATGTGAATTTTCCTTCCTGTCCAAGTCACTACTGCTACCTGCAGCATTTCCTGAGAGGATCACACATTTGAAGTTGTACCAACAATTGTTGCCTCTACTTTTCAACTCAATGTCTCTTGAGGAAGTCTCCAGAGTATCAAAACAACACTTCAACTCTAGTAGTTGTGTAGTACTTTAGTAGTTGTGTAGTGTGGGATTATAACCTGGTTTCCTGACAACGTATTTTCTGATCAGGATCTCCTGATCTGAAAACTGCAAGTTTTTTTGGTTGGCTGCATTTTTTTAGTGTCTTTATATAGATCTCTGAATATACAAATGTTTATTATCTCTTGACAATTTATTGGGTCACTAATGAACAATATTGTGTGTGTGAAGATTTAAAAGCTGTCCCAATGATCTGGAGAAGACCCCAGAATATCCAGACTTAACCAGTTCTCTTTGCAGAACAGTCCAAGTAGAGTTTCCCGTTAGAAAGACATTGGTGTCCGCTGACACCTCTGGGATGATCTCGGAAAGGGGCAGGCTAGCTCCTGTCCAAACAAAACCCTGGCAAGCACTTCCAAACCCCAAAGCCAACCACTTTGGCTCCAGCTGAACCCCCACCACCTCAAGACTGAGGGCCACTGAGAACCCGATCTGATAACTCCTGGTACACAGGTCTTTGTGATGAAAAACTTCAGGCTTTCTCAGAGTCAGATGGATAATCTCCCCCCACCTCTCTGTTCTTCTGAAAGACCCAGCAACTCCACCCAGTGAAATATTTAACTGCCCAGTTAAATATTCAAATTTTCTGGAGCAACATGTTCAAACTACAACATGACATTCCAGCAGTAGTACACCAGATTGGAGTCAACAAATGTTGACTAACAAGATCATTAACACAGAAGGCTTAACTTGCAGCAATAGCTTAGTAAAACCTCAGACAAGGACTTAATGATCCTATGGTGAGATGAAACAATCTTCACAAGTTATCTTCTATGGAAATAGTTTCAATCATTCTGTTAGACATTTAATAGTAACAAGAATATAAAATCAATTATTGTGGGCCTGCTATGGGAGGAGGCTTATGGGTGGTTGCTAAATGGAGGAGGTGGTGGAGGGAAGGTGACAGTGGTGGTAGGATTGGTGTTGGAATTTTAAATGCCTGTAAAAAATCATCATGAATGGCTTTGTAAACCGCCGTATTCAAATAAAGTGGGGGAAAAAGGAAACACAATGGCATTACCAAAAATGAGTACATTTAGCTTCAAAAAGTATTAGGTTTATAGAAATTCAGATTTTTGAGTTCCTTTTTTTTCTTTTTAAGTCATACCCAGCGATGCTCAGGGGTTACCCAGGAATTACTACTGGTGGTGCTCAGGGGACCATATGGTATGCCAGGGATCCAACCAGGGTCTGCTACATGCAAGGCAAATGCCCTCCCCAATGTATTATCACTCCGTGCCCCTCCTTGTTTCTCATCTATATGAAATATCATTTTTCTTACCTTGTCATTGCTTTGATTCACTGAATTCAGAAAATACTTTTGGGCATGAGGTCATGCACAATAGAGTATGACATATGTTATCAGCAGTTTGATGCTTTTCATGTATTTTTAAAAGGAAAATACACATGGAAGCATAAAGCAAGTTATACATGTGCTTAATCATACACCCACTCACTCATTTATTCATATACACCACTCACATAAAGCGGCATATTGTTTGCTTAGCACATATGGATATTTCCGGTGAGCCCAAATGATTGTAATGGAAAAAAATCTGTAAGTTTTTGGTTGCTGGGAAGCATAACTGGTGGTGCTCTAGGCTAACTCCTGGCTCTGCACTCAGAGATCACTCCTGGTCGGCTCAGGGACCCATACGGGAAGCTGGGGATTAAACCTGGGTTGGCTGTGTCCGAGGAAGCACCCTATTCACCCTATCTCCCTGGCCCTCAATCAGCAAGTTTTAAAAAGAAGTAAGAAGAAAGGACAGTATATGAGAAGGTTCAAGAAGATAGCTATAAATTTAAAAGGAGGAGGAGGATAGTAGCGTCAGACCATTTTGTAGTCCCTGCTCCCTAAAGCACCAGAAACATTCCAGGACAGAGCAGCCCTGAGAGCTCCCAGCCAGGGGACTGGTTAAACATGTCTCCACTTCAGCAAAGAAAATCTCTTCAACAATGGTGTTGTGAAAACATGATAGTCACAGTAAAAATGTGAAATTAGATTCATACCTCACATCATTCATAAACATATTTCAGAATAAGATTAATGATCTTGAGATTAGACCGAATCCATAAAACACATGGAAAAAAAGCATAGGCAGAATCCGCCAGGAAACTGATTCTCCAGGAGTCTTCAACAAGATCACCACAGTGGCAAAGACAACAAAAAACAAAAAATAAACAAATGGGGCTACATCAAATTGAAAAGCTTGCATAGTGAAAGAAACTCAAGCTATAATAAGACAGACTATGAATGGAAGAAAATATTTTCACACAATACAGTAGATGAAGAGCTGATATAAAGCACTTTCAAAATTCAACAACAACAAAAAATCAATCACCCCATCCAAAAAATGGGGGATATATGAATAGACATTTTCCCAAAGACATATAGATGATACAGATGGTCAACAGGAATATGAAAAAGTGCTTATCATCACTAATGATTGGGAAAATTCAAATCAAAACAGCATTCAAATATCACCTCACATCAGTGAGAATGATACATATCAAAAAGCAGGAACAGCCAATGTTGGTGAGAATGTGGAAAGGAAAGAACCCTCATCCACTGCTGGTGGGAATCTTTTCTGTTTCAGACTTTAGAGAAAGTAATTTAGAATTCTTTCCCAAAATTCAGGAATAGAGCTCACATACAACCTGCTGATACCACTTCTTGGAATTTAGCCCAAAACATTAGTTCAAAAGGTTCATGCACACCTATATTCATTGTAATACTTAATACAATAGCCAAAATATGGAAACAACTAAATACCCACCTATGGATAAATGGATCAAGAAGTTGTGGTCTATACATACAATGGGATACTATGCAGTTCTCAGACACTATGCAATCAACCAGAAAACAAAATCATGATTTTCAGCAATGTGAATGGAGCTAGAGAATATCGTGCTGAGTGAAATAAGTTAGAAAGGGCTTAATAGAAGCTGAATGGTCTCTCATATGCACACATATGATACACAGCAAGGTAGCAACAAAGGGACAAAGGCAACACAATGGGAGAACTGAACTACACAACTGAGTTAGTGGGTGGTGCTCAAAGGGAGATTTATGGGGGAGGGAAGGGGGTACACTGGTGATGAGTGGAGTGTTTGAATTATGTGCATAGTAAACCTATAATAATAGTATTGTAAATTACAGAATCTAAATCAATAGAATAGCTGTAGAAAAATGATGTCTCCAACATCTATGCAATGTATACTGTACTATCGCTCATACCTACCCATTGAAAAAAGACCTGGGTAGAACAACTTGGAAAGACTTAGAATGCAAAAAACTCCGGAAAGAATCTAAAGTAGAAGGCAAAAGCTGAAGCTTAACTTTGGAGAATTAAGTGAACATTTCTATCTTGTGCAGAGAAAACTCTACAACAGCTCTCCCCTTCCATCCATACCCAAAAGGTGAATCATCAAGCAAGTACAGCTCTGGAAAGACTGAAGCCCTAACCTCTGGAGAGAATAAATATCCCCAGACTAAAAAGTCAATGTTAAAGTAAGTGGGATAGAATGTATTGCTGTTGGATCTCATTGCTCACTCTGCTATCATATTGGTATTATTGATTGGTTCTTTGTCCCAATAAAGAATACAGACATGCATGGACATAGAATTTAGAAGCTATTGCTTTACCCTTGCTCAAGGGAGATGACATTCTCCTGCGAAAGGACTTCATGAGCATAGCTCTGGACATGCAAAGGTTATTTTCGATATCTGTGAGAATAGCATGTCTTAGAGAATGAAGTAAATAAAGCCATGAAGATGCTCTTCTTTGTGTTCTGAAGCCCATGATCTAAATGTTCCATTAAGTTGAACCAATATTCAAACATCTTTGACTTTACAAAAATGTTGATGGTGTGGTTTTATATGATTTGTATAACTGAGGGGTTCAGTCTGACAGTACAAAGAGAGGAAGAGATTTTTCTGTTTCTACATGTTCTGGCATCTTATTCTGACAAAAATATTAATAGGAAATAATCCTTGGTTTCCTGGGATAAAATTTTATTTCCTTAGTGAGTAGTATCTTTAAACCACAGTAAGATTTTGAATTAAGAATAGAAAGATTGAAGAGAAGAAAAACTTTATTTTTGTAAAGAGGGAAACTTTCTATATTTGGTATTTTAGGCATTTGTAATACTAGCATTTTGCTAATTATAAATGAAAATCTTACATTGTATTCAAATGCATACAATGTATGCTTGAATCATAGTTTTATATTTGTGATTTGGAGTGAAATTGGAGCATTTATGATAATTCTATATTCAACATATTGATGAATATAGTATTTTAAACATTTGCATGCCTAGAAAAGGTTTTAATTCAGAAAAAATGAAGTTTTAAAAAGAAAGTTGAATGTAATAAGTTTGCATCTGAGTTTTAAATTTTTTGAAAGTTTCTTATGTATTATATTGCCAAGTAGAACCAAACATTGTCTAAAGACTCCTTAGATAAATTTTCTAGACCTGTAAGTCTTATGAATAGAATAATGTTTATAAATGTAAGTTAGAAACCTAAGAAGAATGAAATTAAAGGTTTTTTTTTTACATTTTAAGCCATTGTTATTTGCAATACAAGTTTGTGACAAGGTCCCATACTCCATAGACCAGTTCTCAAGTTCTGTTCTTTTTGACCATTTATAATTTTTAAAAAAGCACAAAATAAAGAAATTATAAAAAGAATTTCCCAGAGACATGCAGACACTGAGGTCCAAGAGATACAAAGGTTCCCACTGAAAATAGACCCACACAGGAAAACTCCAAGATATGTTATTGTCAGAATGACAAAAATCAAAGACAAAGAAGTAATATTGAAAACAGCTGTATCACTGTAACACTGTCTTTCCGTTGTTCATTGATCTGCTTGAGCAGGGGTACCAGTCTCAAGCAAATGCAGCTCAAGGGCATCTGCTTGCTCCAGGGACAGGAAGAGCCTCAAACCATTCTTCAGGTCATGGAATTGAGGTCCATAATCGTTACTAGTTTTTGGCATAACAAATAAAACACGGGTAGCTTGCCAGGCTCTGCCATGTAGTGGTATACTATCAGTATACCACCTTGCTGAAAAACAGCAAGATCAAAAAAAGAGTTTACATACAGAGGAAAGCCCATAAGATACACAACAGATCTGTCAAATGAGGAGACAGAAGAGAATAGTTAGCTAAAGTATAAAAACAAAACTCAACACCTCATCAAGAATATTCTATTCAGCTATATTATTATGCAGATTGAAGGACAGGTACAAGCTTCATGAATAGGTAATGATTTGGGAAATTCATAGCCTTGAAACCAGATTTTCAAGAAGCTTTAAAGGAGTTTGTTTAAAAGTCAAGACAAACTTCTGAGCACTTTGCCACTGGGCACAGCGTTAACTCATGGCGCTTCTCATTGTCCTCTAATCAATTTTTAAAAATTTGTTTACTCCAAGTTTGCTAAAGGTTTTTATACTTTTTAAGTAATGAATTAATTTTTCATCATGGGGATTTTAATTGTAATCATTTAGTTCTTAATGCATATACTTAATCTATAATATTTTCTAACAACAGTCCAATATTCCCTTTGTAGAATAAAATATACTTTTCTTGGTCAATATAGACATTTTCCCATTTAAAATTTTCTGAATTTTCCTCACTTATTAAATAGAATGTTTGAATCTTTATCTATTTCATGTAAATCTTCTTATTTATTTATTTATTTATTTGTTTGTTTGTTTATTTAGAGTGACTGTGAATCACAAAGTCGCAGTTATTTATAACTGAGTTTCAGGTATATGTTGTCCCAACACTAATCCCTCCACCAGTGTTCACGTCTCACCCGTGCCCCTGCTTCCTTTCTGCCCCAGCCTGCCTCTATGGCAGGCACTTTTCCTCCCCTCACTGTCTCTTTTAGGCATTGTGGTTTACAATACTGATAGTGCATCGTTCCTATCTCTTTACCTCCTTTAACCACCTAGTCCTTTTTTTTTGTAGTGGTCACAGCCCTCTATCGCTTTCATAGTGGTCTCTTCCCTAATATGTGCTCCCTACCTCCACAGTGGCAAGGTTTCGCTTCCTAAGAAGCAATTCTCCCACTCTTCATATCTTTTGCCTTTGGATGTTAGTCATTTTCCAGCTATGATCATGTGAATTTTACAATGTCTTATTAGCATAGAATTATTCATACTGCTAGCTTTGAAAATTTTATATCTGTGAAAAATATATAGAGTTTTTGTAAAATAATTTTTATCAACTATTGATTTATAATTTCGTGGAATTTCTTGGATTTATCTTTATCCATATATGTTTAACTATTACCACCTTCACAATAAATTTTTTAAACATTTTCTTTCATATGTTGGATATAAAGAAACAGAAAGAGAACAACAAATGGTAAAAGTTTTCACAATTAGAGATTTTGTCTAATGAACTTAACTTAGATGGGGGAGGGGAGGTTAGGAGAGGCCCTTGGGACACTGAGGTAGGGACGCCAGGCTCTCGGGTGATGGGTTTGGTGTTGGAATATAATGTATGCTTGAAAATTATAATTAATATCATTGTAAATTACAATACCACAATAAAAACTAAAAAGCTGAACAAAATTAATAAAATATAATCTACATTTGTAGAAAAAGAATGTTACTTAAAAATGTAAAACTATGGAAAAATGATGAGATCTAAAGGATGAAGATATTTAAGACAGTCAGCATAAAATTGATGAGTACCGGGGAAATGGTAGAGGACAAAACATCAAAGGAATTCTTGAATGAAATTTCTCACAAATGAAAAACATAGACTTCCTTAATGAAATTACCAGTGAAGATTCAACACAATGAGTGAGAAAACAGTCTATCCAAACCAAAGTCATGAAAATTTCAGTGTGCCATAAGAAAATCTGAATTCCTGAACTCTTCCCAAATTAAACAAAACAACAGTTTAAAAAATTAGACTGATGTACCTTTTGTTTTCCGGACTATAGTGGATGTTAGACAATGAAGAATTGCCTTCAAAATTCTGAGAGAAAACTACTACTTAACTAGAATTCTATTGTCTGCCCTAACATGATTCAAGTGTGAAGGAGGAATAAAGACAGGGCTGATAAATCGAATCTTCAAGGCACCCATCCATAGGAAACTACTCAAGGATGTCCTGCAAATTAAAAGTGGAAGCTTCTTGGTGTAAGTGGAAACCAAGCAGTGCAAGAAATGGGCATGGGCACCAGTCAATAGTATAGAGTGGAACAGGAAATCTCAGGCTCATTCAGGGCACCAGGCCACCCACATTCTGGAAGAACAAAGGCTCCAGAAGAGTAATCCAGAGCGAGATCAAAGCCAACTGTTTTACAGAGAGGTTCTCAGTTATAAAGGAGGCGTTCCAAAAGTAAACACCGGTGGGCCTATCTTGGTGGCTCAAGTGCCCCATGTAGCAAGAAATAAACGTTAATGTACAAAACTTCAAAACCAGATGACCAGTAAATTCAGGAAAACAAAAACATTGCCCAGGAAAATAAAGTCTTCTTGCCACCACGACAAATATTACTTAGATAGCCACAATAACATAAGCTTTGCTGATTGTTTTATTGGGTGGCGTTTTAAATTGGTAAATTTGGGGAAGAATGAGAGCAGCAATATGGGATTTGATAGAATTGCAATAAAATTCTGACTTTTAACAGGAAGTCAATAGGTCTAAAACTTAGTTTATAAAAACATGTATATAGCAATTGAGAGACTCTTAGACATGGGGCAGAGCGGTTCCTTGCTCTCCCTGTGCCCAGCCGTTCATGAGGCAGTCGGGAGGCATGGTGGGTTCTAGCCTTGGCTCACCACCCCGCAGAACCTCACAACAAGCCAGACGACCCCCCCACCCACTCCATGGGTGCCGCCATTTTCCACATCCGGACTTCCCTCTCTTCAGAACTCCACCCAGCCGACCAGCCCATCACAGCCCGGATCATCGACACCCACCCCTGCAGCAATTTCTTCCTCAATCCAGCCCAGGTATGCTGGTCCAGAGCCTCTTAGACATGGGGCAGAGCGGTTCCTTGCTCTCCCTGTGCCCAGCCGTTCATGAGGCAGTCGGGAGGCATGGTGGGTTCTAGCCTTGGCCCACCACCCCGGCAGAACCTCACAACAAGCCAGACGACCCCCCCACCCACTCCATGGGTGCCACCATTTTCCACATCCCGACTTCCCTCTCTTCAGAACTCCACCCAGCCTACCAGCCCATCGCGCGGCCGCTGGCGGTTCATCAATAAATGCTTTATTTGGAGGTGTTTAAATAATATGCCTCCCGCATGGCAAGCCTAGCAAGCTGCTCGTGTTGTATTTGACATGCCAAATGCCAGTAACAATTATATTAGGTCATTCCCATGACCTAATATAATGGTTTGGGGCTCTTTATGTTCCTGTAGCAAGCCGATGCCCTTTGCTCTACTGGCATGAGACAGGACATATGGAGATATTACTGGTGCCCGCTCTAGCAAATAGATGATTAACGGGAAGATCGTGAGATCGTGATATAGCAATTGCAGTGCATGTCACTGTAAAAAAAAATTTCATAAAGACCATAGTAAACGTTTCTAGGGAGCAGGATTGTAGTCTAGGAAAGTCTGGAAAAAAGAGAGATAATTCTTTTTTATATTTTGGTGTGATGTAGTTCTGTGAGAGTTGCCTGGTACACCAACACCCAAGCCCTCTACATACTGCTTCAGGTTGTCCCTGCCCCACCTGCCGGTGATTTCAACCTTGGTTATGGTGATGGGTCCTGAAAGGAGCTGGCTAGCTTCCTGCAGGTGCCACCTGAGAGTATCTGGCTTGCAACCTGGGCCCAATACATGCTTCTTATGCCCTCGGGCTTCTCT
Organism: Cryptotis parvus; assembly: GCA_021461705.1. Lineage (NCBI taxonomy): Eukaryota > Metazoa > Chordata > Mammalia > Eulipotyphla > Soricidae > Cryptotis > Cryptotis parvus. Next base: position 120,542 of record JAJIBD010006267.1, on the reverse strand, counting down.
ATGGAAACCAGGTCAGCAGTCACCATGGGAAGCTGCTTACTGGTCCTGTATGTGCAGCCTGAACGTGCAGGAGAGCTAATGCAACCCAGGAGGCAAGTCTCTGGCAGCAGGTAAGGAGGGAGAAAGTCCTGCGCTGATGGGTACATCCTTCCCACTTCCCTTCCTGCGTGGACAGTACTGAGAGCTTCCCATGCAGCTTTCTAGGTTTTTCCCCAGGATCAGGCAGTCACTGGCATGCATGACCAACTCGCAGGGGATCTTTGAGCTGTTCTTCCCCTCCAAAGGCTCCCACCACTTACTATGTCTCTTGGATACAATCCCCAATTTGCTTTGGTCTCAGGCTTTGTTATCTGACAAATCTGGATTAAGACTAAACTGATGAAAGATATTTAATAATGGCAAAACAATGAAAAAAACTTATTCTTTTAAAGTTTTGTTTTAGGTACTGTGGTTTGCAAACCTATTAATGTAGGTTTCCAGCTTAATACATTCCAATGCACGGTCTTCACCAGCGTCTTGCCTCTCTCCGCCATTGTCCCTGTGTCACCCACCTCCCCACTGCCCTCTGTACTGCTCAACTTCCTGCTGAAGATCAGGTTGCCATTTCTGTTGCATTTTTTCCTTTAGAGATTCAAATGGAAGACGATCATATAACAGAAATGCAAGGTGTGAATGCAAAGCTTTAGGACTAAAATTAGATGCTTTGAAGGATAAAGTTGATAGAGCTTGTAAGAATCAAGTAAACACAAGTTAAAAATGCTTTACCGAAGGAAAAGAGAGAGAGGGAGAGAGAAAAGAGATAAAGAACCCGCCATGGAGGCAGGCTATGGGAGGGGGAGGGAATTGGGGACATTAGTGGTGGGAAATGGGCACTGGTGGAGGGCGGGGTGCTGGAACACTGTGTGACCGAAACCTCTAAACATGAACAAAGTTGTAATTGTATATCTCACGGTGGTATAATAAAATATTTAATAAAAAAATGCTCTACCTTTTCCTTTACGGTGTGAATAAAGCAGTTGAGCTGATAAAATGTCTTGTGGGGACATAATGGGCATGATTTAATTTCATACATCAAAGAAAAATAAAGGCTTAAATATGATGACAAAGTCAGAGCAGGCACACACAGTGGAGTAAGAATTATCATACATACGTATTATTTACACACACACATATATACATATGTATGTATATGTATATATATGTGTGTGTATATTTTCAGGAAATATATATTTAAATAGTATTTTAAATAATATATATATTTATATATACATAAATAAATTCCTTAAAAATCATAGTCTCTGATTAAAACAAAAATTATCTCTAAGGAGTTTATAAAATAGATCACTAAATAAATAAACAATGAAACAAAATACTTAAGCAAAATGCAAACAGCTCACCAAAAGAAAGGTGGTATTTTTTATAAGTGGGGTATTTTTTATAAGTACTCAAAGTAGTGCTCAGGGGGTCTTGGGTCCTGATGATACCCAGCTCACCAGGACAAACAGATCAATCCTTCGGCAGCTGTGGTGGTACTGCTTAGGTCCTGTGGTGCCAGGAATTGCAAGGGTCACCCCTGTGATGTTTGGTAGCTCCAGGGACACGGCCAGCAGTGCCATGGGGACATGTGATGCCGGGTCCCAGTGTGTGGCAGGCATGTCCCTGTCGTTGCTACTCTCTCTCCCCAGCCTTGCAAGATGATATGTTCATATAAAGCTCAATTCAACCAGAACCATTAAATGAAGAATCATATTCTTTTTAACATAAAATAGACAAACTATTAAGGATGAGAAAGGAGTCACAGACCTTCATGTGTTGAAAAGCAATGACAGAACACAGAGTAAATGCCCTGTAAATAAAGGTGGTGAGTGATAAAATCACAACAGTGGAGGGATTTATTTCCTCCTTCTTGCTGGGTACGCATAAATGAGCAATGTAGAAAATATTTAAGTACCATAACCCCCAAATAATTGAATGGCTTTATACCAACTTAAACAAAATACCAGAAAACATACTTAAAATCCAAAGCAATGGGCAAGAGAGACACTTTATTGGTGCTGTTGCTCTTGTATCCATTGGGGGAAAAACAGATGGTCCTTCATTGATTCTAGCTTGATGCCTGAGTTAGTGGTCAGAGCTGGTTCATGCTTGGGTCACATAAAATAAATTTGATATGAAGTGACCACAATGAAACCAAATCAGTTTTCTTCAGTAAGAGTCTTCATAGAACTCTCTCTCTCTCTCTCTCTCTCTCTCTCTCTCTCTCTCTCTCTGTGTGTGTGTGTGTGTGTGTATCTCTGTCTCTCATACACACACACACACACAACATACTCTTTCAGACTGAAGCTGCTTATGAACTACCCATTGGCTCTCAGGAGGTTTGTGTATAAATAAATGAAACCTTCATAATAGCAAGCAGGGAGGTGGGGTAGGTGAAGGGGTTGGGTGTCTACCAGATTTTTATTGTTTTTTTCATCCTATTCTCACCTCAGTGGCTGTGGAAGAATCTACAGCCACTTTGCAGAGAAGGGACAGATTTGGGGAGAGGACTGGGATGATCCCTGTCAATTCCAGCAAGCAAAGGAAGAGATAACTCAGCAGGCTGGAGCACTGACTTCTCATGTGTGAGTCCCAGGTTCTTGTACCACAGGACAGCCAGAATTAACCCCCAAGCTCAAAACTGATAGCAGCTCCTCCCCAGCCAGCACTGCAGGTGTGGTCCAAACCTGGGCCCTGCCCCAAAGGAAGAGGAGTTGCATCTTACACCATCGCCTTTAAGACCTCCTTCACATCTCTAGGTGCCTTTCTTTGCCCTCAATAAAAAAACATGGACTGTCACACTGACCCACTTTCCAACAGAGCTGTGAGTTGTAACGACTAATTACAAGGGCTAATAAAATATTTACAGAGCTTACAGCACACTTTGGAAGTGCAAAGACTTACTTCATAAAAATAGTAATGGTGCTACATTCACACCACACAGGCCCTGTGTCACTCTGGAGAAAAGTAAACAACTTGCCAGGGTAATTTCAAGCTCTATTAGATGCTGCAGCAAATATCACTGCTATCCAAGAGGAGAGAAAATCTGCCACCCAGGAAATCTTGACTGCAGGCCACAGCCCAGCCATGCAGAGCTTGGAGTTAGATTAAAATGAGCAATGACCTTTCCTGGGAGCGCCAATACCTCTGAATTTTTCTTGTCCTTTACTTGCCCTTGTTTTCTGAAATTCCAGATGGTAGAAGAGAGTAGACTTCACACAATCTTGGACTCAAGCCCCAGAATCTCAATGCTTTGTAAATAAACCCTTTTCCAGGTGTCAGTGAACATGGCTTCAGACTAGCCAGGCCTAAAGACAGACAGATCTTGGTATAGCCCAGACCCAAGGACAAAAAAAATTCTGTGTGAAAAGTGTAGGACAATGTTGGATCTTTAACAAGATCAAAGAGCAAGAAACTTGAACCGTTTAAGGAACAGAAAGATCAGTGTATCAGAAGACTCCAGACAGGAAGCCAGAACCTACATTTGTACCAGGTGCTGGGGACTACAGGTCAGAGAAGAGTTGAAAGCATACCTGGGGGTCAACCAGTGAGGGTAAGAGCTGCTGAGCTCAGAAAGAAGAAAGTTAGAGGCGGCATTGCCAGAGCTCAGATGTGAACTGGACCCACGCAGAAGATGCAGTGATTGCTAGAAACCAGCCTCAAAGCAGGCAAAGGAGGGAAGATCTGGGCTCTCTGCCCTTCCCTGCCCTCCAATCTCCTCCATGGCTCCCCTGAGTGGTATCATGCATTCAGTTCCAGACCAACACAGTAACGTGCTTCTCACAATAAAGCCAGTCATCAATGTTTGGTTTCCCAGAGCATATAAAAGTTATGTTGACACTATAGTGAAGTCTTAAGGTGTGTTATATGAAAGAAAACAATGCACGGACCTCAACTAAAACTGACAGATACACAAAGTGAGTACATGCTACTTGAAAATACACACTGACAGACTTAGCTTTGTGAAAAATACAGCAGCTGTGAAGTGCAATAAATGGAGCAATAAAATTGGTGCAATAAAGCAGGAGTACGTTCGTATGGGTCCTCCACTGGCCAGACCTAAGCAGAAGCCAAAGACCAGGATATCTGGTTCAAGCATTTTGCTCAGCAGGTCCCTGTTACACAGAGTAGAGAGAAGAAAGATTCTGAGGGCCAATAGTCAGGTTCCAGTACAGAGCAGGTCAGGGGAGGGAGAGGCTGAGCAAGTCTGGCTAAGTGAGAAAGGGCGCTGGACTCTCACATGGAGAACAACGGGAAAGAAAGGCGTTGAGTTATTCGTGACTTTGTCCATCCCACTTGCTGCATAACTAGATCATCCTGAGCAGAGATCTTGCCTCCAGTCTCACAGGCTAACTTGGAATTGTCATGTGGTAACTAATCCATCACTTTCCATGAGAATAAGCATCTTCCATAGAAGATCTTCCATAGAAGTCCTAGTGCTCCCTGATTTGATCCTCTGCATTGCAAGAAGTGATCTCTTGAGGAAGAGCCAGGTGTAAACCTGAGCACTGTGCGATATGGCCCTAAGCCAAGGCAGTAAAAAAATCTCAATGCTGGAAACCTTGAGGAACATGTGAGGGGCTCCTCTGGAAATCTGATATCCAGCCTCTTACAACTTCAAAGACCCTGAGCCAGGGGCAACCTGATCCCTAATTGGTCAACTAAACAATAATACCATGTGGTGTGTAATTCCTGTTAAAAAGTCACCTTCTCTGCCACCACAAATTACTCAGCCTGACAATAGGGTCAGTGAATGGGGTAATGTGTTGAAAAAAAATTAGAGCAGGTGAATTAATAGAGTGACCCCAGAAAACAACCTAGAAAAGTTCCAGACAGGCTCTTCTTTGGTTTCCTTCCCAAGAATGGTGTTTAAAATTGTGGACTGTCTTATGAATCAAGTAAAGAGAGTAAAGTTCATGGAGTGTTAATTTAATGGCTCATTTGGGCTTGGTCTAATTTTGTTCTTGTGAACAAGGTGATAATTTTAGAAACTCCAAACCAGGAAGTGCAAAAGTAATTCATTTCCATTCACTCTGTGTCAATAGGACCAAGAAGCTGAGGACCGAGACTTTCTTTGGGAGGGCAGGGAACTGGAGTTTCCTAAACTCCAGAGTTGGGGAGATCCTTTACCTCAAGTGTCTGACCTATCAGAGGTGGAGCTAGAGTCTAGAACCCAGGACTCCACGCTAGGGCCGGGACCTATAATGAGAGAGCTACTTGGTTACTAGCAGCTCCCCAGCCCCCCCCAGCCCATTCTGTTAGAGATTCCTTTTCTTTTCAAATCCTTTGACAAGAATATTTATTCCTGCCTCCCAGGGATAGAACGCTTTTAGTTTCTGGAGCTTCAGAATGTTTTAAGACCAGGAGAAACCCACTGGACTCCAGCATTTTATCTGAGGCTACAATGAGGAACTGTATTTCCTGGTGGCCTGCAGTGCCCAGCACACAGGTTTAGCTAAAGCCCTGCAAGCTGTTCTCCTAGGGGTGGTGCTTGCCAGCCACTGAATCCAAGTGTCTCCACCAACCCTCAGCAGTGCCAGCAGGCAGACCCCAACACTGGCTCAGGACTTCCTGCTTCCTGTTTGGTGCAGCTTTGGGAGATCTGGAGGAAGAGGGACATGTGAGGAAGTGCTGGGCCTCTTTTCCAAAGGCCACTGCTCCAGTGCAGGTCCTGACGAGCCATCTTGTGTTTCAGAATGGTTCCCAAGGTTACTAGCCCAGACTGCATATGTCACTGTTTCCTCTTGGTTCCCTAAACCCAGTTCACGCCCTCAAAACTCTTCCTTTCAGAAGTCCAGAAAGTAGCTCAAGGGTAGACACTTGGCTGACATGCATGGGGCCCACGTTCAATCCCTAGGACTACATAATCCCATGACCTCTGCATGGGATAGCCCTGGAGGTCCTCAGACATGGCTGGCCCTGGGCAGCAGCACTCCTTTGCCACAGCATTGATTCACTCAGATTGGTTAAGTATCACTGGGAGAGGCTCCGGGGTCCCCAGGCCGTACCTGGAGCATCCCAAGCCCAGTCATTCTTTCTAAGCCAGGAGTATAACACATGTCTTGCGTGTGTGTCCCTGGGGTTTGATCTATGAACTCACCAAACAGGAGAAAGGAATTTTCCTTTCTTGTATGCTCTTCGGTTAGGTTGTTTGAGTCCTCCTTTCACTTCTCCACTAGCCTCTGTCTAATCTAATAATGTTTTAAAGTATATTTCACAACAAAAATTTAAAAAAATTAGTTTAATAACTCTTCAGGTCTTTTGTAGAGTTCTTCAGGTCTCTCTCTAGTTGTGGCCTGCATTCAGGTGTGTCTTTGCTAACGCATCCTATTAAACTCTACCAGGTAGGTTAGAGGAGAGAAAGTTGGGGAAATATGGACTAAGGAAAGTTAGTGGTAAGATATTTGAGTTTTGGTCTAGGCATACGGGATCTCTGGAAATGGCCAACTGAGAATATTCTGCCCCCACAGTTGCCACACAACAATACTTCCTGTGTTTTACATATCCTCTTGTGGCCAGAAACTCTCCAAGAGGTGCCATACCCCAAATCATCTGCTATGATTTCTGGAAACTGAACATTACTCCAGCACCTAAAAAGTGTCAGTATGTCTTGGGCACTTGATATCTATATGTGAATTAATGAATTAATTCTGGGATAGTGTTTCATATCACTGTGTTTGGCATATGGGCAGAGTTGTAGAAGTCATGCTCCACGTGTTCCAGAAGAATCTGTAGAATGCAAACGTGTGGTCTTTGGTGGATACCAGCGACGCATCCAATTGAGTCTCTGGTTTTTAAATCACCGTTTTCTAAAAAGAATCTACCATGCATTTTTGAGATTGTCATTTTGTTATAAGATTCCCGTTCTAGCATCTGAATTCACTGAAGAAGAAAAAGAACAAGGGAACTATCAATCTTTGCAGCTCCCTTGACTCTGAAATACTGGGAGGGACTTCAAAAGTTGCCCACAGGATGATGCATGCTAAAATAGGAGCCTTTTCCTGTGTGTGTGTTTTGTAATGCTATTTGAATATGGGGTAACTACTCAGGGAACAAGATTTGCTTTAGGCGAAAGATCATTGGCTAAATTGGTCCCATAATGGCAAGCTAGCAACTTCCCCCAGCCAACCTGCTACACAGGATGCTACTCTGCATGCTTTGAGTTTTAAACTATGGAATTGCTAGTGGAGAAAAGAAGCTAGTACTGAGCCCTTGAGCAAAGAGTAAATGCAGTTGAACCCAGCTCTGTTACTTTGGGTTTTCAGATAAACACTTGCAGCTAAAAACAAGCTCTTCATGGCCATAAATTCCCTTAAAACAAGTAAGGTATTACTTCTGAGTATCTAAAACTCTTGACCCAGCTTTTCTATACTACCCAAACATAAGTTTTTGGAAAGAAATCTACTGTGTTACAGCAGCACCTGTGGTCAGCCTGAAGAAGTTAAATACTATCCTTGGACATTATCAGCAATTTGCTAGAATTGGTCCAAGGGAACTTCTGGGTAAGTTGGCAAGATTTTATCAGGCAAGTGTAGGTAAAGTTGGGGGTCTCTTTTTTGAGAGTGGTTATTGTAATATTCTGGAACTTTTTGGAAGAATATTGCTTTAGGGTGTGTTTTTTTTTAAACAGAATTATTAAAATACAAGGGAGAGGGGCCAGAGCGATAGCCCAGAGGGTAGGGCATTTGCCTTGCAAGCGGCTGGCCCATGCTGGCCCAGGTTTGATTCCCGGCATCCCATATGGTCCCCCCGAGCACCACCAGGAGTAATTCCTGAGTGCAGAGCCAGGAGAAATCCCTGAGCATTGTCGGGTGTGACCCAAAAAAAAAAAAATAAACTGTGAGTTCTGTGAGTGTTGAAACAGTAAGAATAATTACTTCCAAAATGTGCGCATGCCATCTCTTGTTTAACTACTTTTGGCTCCTTAGTTTGACAGTCTTTTTTTAAAAATTATTATTATTATTACTATTACTATTATTATTATAGCCTCGCAACAAGCCAGGCGACCCCCCCTCTCCATGAGGGCCGCCATTTTCCACATCCGGACTTCCCTCTCGTCAGAACTCCACCCAGCAGAAGAGCCTATTATAACACGGCTCCGGCCACACAGTTCATCAATAAATGCTGGATTTAGAGTTGACTACAAGAGTATGCCACCCACACGGCAGAGCCTGGCAAGCCTCCCGTGCCGTATTTGATATGCCAAATACCAGTAATAATTATAGACCTCATTCCAATGACCTGATGGAATGGTTTGAGGCTCTTTATGTTCCTGGAGCAAGCAGATGCACTTGGGCTCTACTAGCATGAGACAGGACATATGGAGATGTTACTGGTGCCCGCTCGAGCAAATCAATGATGAATGGGAAGACAGTGATACAGTGAATAATACAAGGGAGAAGGGAGGGTTGAGGGAGAGGGAAAGAGGAGAGATTTAATTTAAGGAATTATCTTGTAATTGTGCAGGCTAGTGAGTTTAAATCTTGCAGGACAGGTTGGCATACTGGGCACCATACAATGAGCTGAGGTTGCAATCTTGAGTCCAAAAGGTTAAAAAATAGGCAACTTTTTTATGTTAGGCAGTTGTTTTTTTTGCTTTTTGGGTCACACCTGGCAATACTCAGGGGTTACTCCTGGCTCTGCACTCAGGAATTACTCCTGGTGGTGCTCAGGGGACCATATGGGATGCCAGGGGATCAAACCCGGGTTGGGCTTGTGTAAGGCAAATGCCCTACTGCTGTGATATTGTTCTGGCTCATGTTAGGCAATCTTTTTTTTTTATTATACCACCGTGAAACACACAATTACAAAGGTGTTCATAATTGGTTCTTGGTAATACAGTATTCCAGCACCCATCCCTCCACCAGTGCCCCATTTCCACCACCAATGTACCCCCTCCCCTTCCCGCCCCCACCTGCCTTAATAGCAGGTACCCCAGTTTCCTCTCTTTCTCTCTCTATCTCTTTCTCTGTCTCTGCATCTCTCTCCCTCTTATTTTATACATTATGGCTAGCCCTGCAGATATTTAGAGTTTATCACTTAAGTCTCTTTGTGTATATTCAGTGGTGAGTTTTAATCTGCCATTACCATTTCCCATATTTATTAAAACCCTGGTATCTATATCCTATTAATGAATGCAGTCATTCTATATCTGTCCTTTTCCTTCTGACTAATTTGACTCAGCATGATAGACTCCATGTCCATCCATTTGCAGGTAAATTTCATAATTTCATCCTTTCTGACAGCTGCATAGTATTCCATAGTGTAGATGAACCACAGTTTCTTTAGCCAGTCCTCTGTTCTCGGGCATTTAGGTTGTTTCCAGATTTATCAGGAATTTGTCCATTTCTTCTAGGTTCTCTTGTTTCGTGGGCATACAGGCTCTCATAGTAATCTCTGATGATCTTTTGAATTTCTGTGTTTTCAGTTGTGATGTCTCCGTTTTCATTTCTGATTCTATTTATTTGGGTTCTCTCTTTTCCTTTTCTTACAAGTCTTGCAAGTGGTTTGTCAATCTTGTTTATTTTTTTCAAAGAACCAGCTTTTGGTTTCGTTGATCTTCTGGATTGTTTTTTGACATTCCATCTCATTGATTTCTGCTCTAAGTTTTATTATTTCTTTCTTTCTGCTTGGGTTGGGCTCCTTTTGTTGATCACTCTCTAAGATCTTAAGTTGTGAAGTCAGACTGTTTATGATGGCCTTTTCTTCTTTTCTGATGAATGCCTGAAGAGCTATGAACTTGCCTCTTAACACTGCTTTTGCCGTATCCCACAAGTTCTGGTAATTCGTGTCTTCAGTCTCATTTGTTTCAAGGAATCTTTGGATTTCCTCTTTGATTTCTTTTATGACTTGCTGGTTGTTCAGCAGTGAGCTGCTTAGTTTCCAGGTACTTGGTATTGGTCTCCGTTTTTGTGTACAATTAACTTCTATTTTCAGTGCATCATGGCAATCTTAAGGGGACCTTACTCTTTCCCTAGGAACCCTAGGCCTTTGATTAACTCAGTGAGGGAGTACCACATTAAGGGGGTAGTCGCCTTACTCAAAGTCTACTGACTTAAATATTACTCCTTTAGTTACCTGACCGGAGTTTATTACATCTAAAAATACCTGCATAGAAGTGTCTGGATGTATGTTTGCACAAACAAAAGGAGAGTATAGCTGATCTGAGCTGACACAAAGCAGTGACCACTCCAGATACTGATAAAAACTATCTCAATGCCATCATTTTAAAGAGAAATGGCAGAAGGAAAATACATACGAGAAAAAAATTAGGAGAATCTCATTAGGAGTTTCATCGTAATCTGAATCTTAGCACTCTATTTTATTTTCTCCTACTCAAAGTGCTCACTGAGTTTTCTTCTCTGCTGTGATTTGCTTTCCCACTTTGAAGCACTGGAGTTCCATTCTTCTTTTTATCTTGCTCCTTCTCCTATCCTATTGGGAAGAAACAGCTATCCATTGGTCTATATTCTCAAAAGGTGAGTCACTGTAGGCTAAAGGAAAAGAACCTACGTGTTCTACCTTCTCTCCCAACGATGATAGAAAAATTATGCATTTTCTTTCAGTTAGCTACATAGAACCAAACTATATGAAATCATTTAGGTTGATGGGATGTATTCATCTAGCATCTTAAATCATCTACTATTTCTGAAATTTTTAATAAGGCAGTGAGGCATTAAATAACATTCTGCATAGAAGTCAACATATCCACCGTTGGGTGTAAATCTGGTTTTCATTTATTTAGTTAGCTTTTGGTAATATTTGCTTAATTTTTTGTAATTTTATCGATGAAATGTTATAGAATTTAATTTGTACCATTATTTAACAAATTAATTTTAACTTTTCAATGAAATTAGACTTTGATTTAATAATGTTGACATAGTATATGATATTTATAATTAATTTGAATAGACTATTAGATTTTGTTTCATAAGAAAATGTTGCAACTCATTAAAGTGTGAAGTATTCAATTGTTATTGTCAATGCATAATTTTTTTATCTTTTCTTAAATTTTTTGGTTTTAAATTTTATTATAACACTGTTAGATGCCATCATTTTTATTTGACAAAATTCCCTTCACATTCTTACAAGGAATAATTATATGTAAAAGGATAGCCTGAACTCAAATAAAAAAAATTAAACTGTTTATCACTAATCTATGATATCATGGCAGTTATTATTTATGAAACATAAAGGCATTCTAAAAATGGCATTCTAAAACCATTTTTGCTGTTGTTAAATAAAATGTATATTAAAGTAGTATAACTACAGAAAAATGCACAAATCCTATATTTAATTCAGTGCATGATGGTTTTCATTTTAATATTTAATGATTTCTGGGCTGCAAACTATTCTTGTGACTCTAAAGCAACAGTATAGACTATGCTTTGATTATTCAAAAATTCAAGGCAATATTTCTCATAATTGTTTTTATTTTTTGCTTCCTGAGCATCTGCACTTATATGTTCATAGCAGCACTATTCACAATAGCCAGAATGTGGGAAACAACCAGAGTGCCCAAAAACTGATGACTGGATAAAGAAACTTTGGTATATCTATACAATGGAATACTATGCAGCTGTTAGGAAAAATGAAGTTATGAAATTTGCCTATAAATGGATGGGCATGGAAAGGATCATGTTGAGTGAAATTAGCCAGAAGGAAAAAGACAGATATAGAATGACTTCATTTATTTGCATGATATAAATAAATATGTGTACACACACACACGCACACACACACACACACATATATTATAATACCAATATCCAAGGACAGGCAAAACATGAATCAGGAGGTCTTGTCAACAGGTGGAATCTACCACAAACATGTAGGAGTAAGAGGTTAGATAAGACAGAGAAGGGAACAGTGTGCTAATAATCATCGAAAATGATAATACCAGCCTAGAACTGAGCATTGAATATAGGCAAAAGATACCCATGATAACCTCTAAATGTATGTATTGCAATCCACAATGTGTAAGAGAAGGAAGAGAGAGGATAGAGATAGAGAGTGAGAGAGAGAGAGAGAGAGAGAGAGAGAGAGAGAGAGAGAGAAAGAATGCCATAGAGACAGGCTAGGGGAGGGGGGGAAGAAACTGGGACATTGGTGGTGGGAAATGGGCACTGGTGTGTGGATGGGTGCTGGAACACTGTATGACCGAAACCCAAACATGAACATCTTTGTAATTGTATATCTCACAGTGGTATAATAAAATATTTTTAAGAAATTAAAAAAGAGGGCAGGGAGAAGTCTGAGAGTTGAGACTGTTGTTTTTGCTTGATCTACCTTCCTGTTCAAGAAGGTTCCTTTTAGGACTGTTTCTCTAAAGCCCTCATTAACCTTGTGATTTAGGAGTAGGTGGTGGAATGAATTCTGCCTATATCATTTTCTAGCTGTTTAAATTGTGACAAAAAACTAAGGAACCCTGAAATTCAGATTCTTTACCTTAAAGCATTGTTGTGAGGATGATAATAGATAACGATACATAAATGTTTTATACTAACAAGGGCATACAATAAATGTTAAACAAAGACAAGATTTCCTGCCTCCTAATCTTTTTTTTTTTTTTGCTTTATTTGGGGGGCCACATCCGGCAATGTTCAGGGGTTTCTCCTGGCTCTACGCTTAGGAATTACTCCTAGCAGTACTCGGGGAGACCATATGGGATGCCGGGGATCGAAACCCGGGTTGGCAGTGTACAAGGCAAATGTCCTACCCACTGTGCTATCTCTCCGGCCCCCTGCTGCCTCCTAATCTTAATTGAATTTCATAATTCTGTAAACATTACAGACACAGATACACCCGGCAGAGCAGAAACCAGCTTTTACCTCCAAATTACCGTGAATATTCTACCCACCCCTCTGAGAGAGCCCCACAAAGTAATGAGAGTATAGCGCCCGCACCGGCAGAGCCTGGCAAGCTGTCCGATGCGTGTTCAATATGCCAAAACCAGTAACAAAAATGTTTATTTTCCTGACCCCGAAAGAGCCCTTAATACAGCAGCAGTAAGAAAGGCAAACAAGCAGTGCTTGATAAAATTTCACAGCCATCCTAGGCTGCCAAAGCGAAGGACTAAAATGACTTTCTGTACTTTCAATGCGTACATGGCATCGGAAGCATATATTGAGGATCTGATGGTGCAAGCGCAAAAAGATCAAGTACGACATCATTGGTCTGACTGAGACGAGGGAGGCATCAGTCACATCATGCTGTATTTGACACCGGAGAAGAATTGTTCCTTGGAACATGCGATGAAAGAGGTGTCAGTGGCGTTGGTGTCCTTGTCAATACGAACATGGCAGTCAACATTGATTCATTTGAATGCCTAACAAACTGGATAGGATGATTACACTTGAGGAGATGTGGCCCACTGCCAGCAATTTCTATCTTCATTGTCTACGCACCAACATCCACATACAAAGGAGATGAAATTGAGAAATTCTAAATGGAACTGGAGGAGTTCTATAAAAACAATGACACCTTCTACAAGATCATAGTCGGTGATTTTAATGCCAAGATAGGACAGAGAAGATCGGCTGAAGAACTCCACCTCGGGACCCATGGCCTAGAATGGAACGAACAGGGTGAGAGACTATCTGAGTTCATCATGTCCACCAAGACCATTCATGGGAACTCACAGTTCCAGAAGGCTGAAGCGAAACATTGGACATGGGAATCTCCTGGTGGACTATTGCACAATGAAATTGACCACATCATCTTCAATCGACGGTTTTGTCTGACTGATGTTGCTGTCATCCCCAAATTCCAAACAGGATCGGACCACCATCTCCTTCGTGCAAAATTCTACTTCCTGCAACGGGGAGAAAAGGCTGCAAAGTTTAAGAAGAGAACTCCCAGAATGACCACCAACTGGGAACTCTTTGCCACCATTGCAACAACATGGGAATATATCACCATTGGCGACATCGATGAAGAATACAACTGACCGGTTCAGCACCTCCATGATTATGCGAAGAATGCCAAGAGAGAGAAAGACACAAAAGGATGTCTGTCGTCAGAAACCCTCGAGCTCATTCACCAACGTGGCAAGGCCTCAGGAGACCAAATGCTAATGTCCAAGCTTGCTAAATGGTGCAGAGAAGCAATAAAAGAAGACCTCAAAGACAGAAGAGCAGAAATACTGGAAGATGCAGCTGAAGCCGGGAAAAGCATTTGCACCGCCCGCCTGTCCTTCACCAACTATAAGACCAAGATCACTGCCCTCCAACGCCCTGATGGATCTATCACATCTTCCAGAAAGGCAATGGAGAAGATTATCCATGACTTCTACTCAAATCTCTTTGATAGCCACATCCACCTGCCCACATATCAAATTCCACAGGATGGATATGTCATTCCCAACGTTCTCCCTTCTGAAATCCGACATGCCATCTCGTCGGTAAAGAAGGGAACAGTACCAGGCCCAGACAAAGTCAGACCTGAACACCTGAAGAATCTGCCGTCGGTATTCATCAATACACTAGCTCGGCTCTTCACATGCTACCTGTCCGAATGCAAGGTGCCCTCCCAATGGAAAACCAGCAGGACAGTTCTACTGTTCAAGAAGGGAGACATTCACGCCATCGGCAACTATCGCCCCATCTGCCTGTTGTCCATCATCTACAAGCTGTTTACACGAGTCATCCTGAACAGGATTGGCAGAACACCAGATGAAGGACAACCATGCGAGTAAGCTGGCTTCCGGAAAGGATTCAGCACAATCGACCATATCCACACAGTAACCAAGCTCATTGAGGTTTGTAGGGAGTTCAAGATGCTGCTCCGTCTCATGTTCATTGATTTAAAGAAAGCCTTTGATTCTGTGGAGAATGAAGCAGTCATCAAAGCCCTTGCCAAACAGGGTGTTCAAACCCAATACATCAAGATCCTTTGTGAGCTGTATTATGGATTCACCACCAGGATCTCACCATTCTACAAAGAAGTGATCACTGATGTCAAAAGAGGGGTTCGACAGGGTGATACCATTTCACCAAAACTCTTCAGCACCACCCTCGAGAACATCATGTGACAATTAGAATGGGAAGGAATGGGAGTGAAGATAGATAGTCAGCAACTACACCACCTCCGCTTCACTGATGACATCATTCTAATAACACCAAACATTAGCCAAGCGGCACAAATGCTGGCTGACTTCGACTGAGAATGTGGAAATATAGGTCTACATCTGCATCTAAAGTAAACTATGTTCATGAAAAATGAGCTAGTTCCAGAGGTCCCATTCACTCTCAATGGAACAAAAATCTCTAAATGCAGCAGTTATGTGTACCTAGGTCGAGAAATCAACATGATGAATGACCTAAGACCTGAGCTACGCAGGAGGAAGAGAGCAGCATGGAATGCCTTCAAAGGCATCGAAGAAATAGCTAAAAAGGACAAAGAACCTCCGGCTCTGGGCACATCTCTTTGACTCCACCGTTCTCCCTGCATTAACATACACCTCAGGAAAAAAAAAACATACACCTCAGAAACCTGGGCCCTACGAAAGCAGGATGAAAATGCTATTCTGGTCTCCCAGAGAGGAATCGAAAGAGCTATCCTTGGAATATCACGCCTCAGTCAAGTGTATCACTGTATCACTGTCTTCCCGTTCATCATCGATTTGCTCGAGCAGGCCCCAGTAACATCTCCATATGTCCTGTCTCATGCTAGTAGAGCCCAAGGCATCTGCTTGCTCCAGGAACACAAAGAGCCTCAATCCATTCCAGAATGAGGTCTATAATTGTTACTGGTATTTGGCATATATATCAAATACAACACGGGTAGCTTGCCAGGCTCTGCTGTGCAGGTAGCATACTCTTGTAGGCATCTCTAAGTCCAGCATTTATTGATGAACCGCGCGGCCGCTGGGGGCCACGTAAAACCGGGCACTGATAGGCTGGTCTGCTGGGTGGAGGTCTGACGAGAGAGAAGTCCGGATGTGGAAAATGGAGGCCCTCATGGAGTGGGGGGTCGTCTGGCTTGTTGCGAGGCTCTGCTGGGATGGTGGGCCAGGGCTAGAACCCACCATCCCTCCCAGAAGTGGAAGGTTCATGCCTTCATGGAGTCTTATAGGAACATAGATATTACCAAATTTCTGTGCAAAAAAATGAAATGATTATTTAAAAGTGTGTTAGGAAGAAAAAGAACATAGTCTATGAGAAAGAACATAAGTAGCATATAGTTTTTGGTAAAAATAAAATTAGGTTAGCCTTTCTGAAAAATAGTTATAAATGTTTTTATCTTAGATATATCTGATATAAAATACTGTGAGTTTTTTTTTTTTGCATTTTGGGTTACACCCAGCAATGCTAGGGGTTACTCCTGGCTCTGCACTCAGGAATTACTCCTGGCAGTGCTTGAGGGACAATATGGGATGCCGGGGATAGAAATCAGGTCGGCAACGTGCAAGGCAACTGCCCTACCCACATTTCACAGGGCCCTTCCTACATGCTGGGTGAGAGAGATGTTATAGGTAATTATTGAGTTTTGACTAAAGTATCAGGATACCAGGGTGGTGAACTATGGCCAGGGATTGGGGGACTGAGGGCAGAATGTGACACCATCATGTCTTACTTTTGTTAAGTCTTGCTTGTGCAGCTAATCTTCATGGAATCCAGTAATCACACTGCCATATAATCTGTTTAGCATGGAGCATCATACTTATGAGTCACTAGTCCACCAGTTCGACCTTTTGTGCATTTGCTCACTCATCCACTAGACTGGGCTTGAGAGGTTCAGCACACTTTTGTACACTTTATCAGAGGAACTCTCCCAATTGAATTGTTTTATAAATCCATCACAATAGAGTAAGTAGTTTGAACTAGGAGAGCAGAGGAATGAATAATTAATTAAAATATTGATTCAGATAAGGAGAGATTTTATGAGGAGCAATGTTGAACAGGTCTAGGAATAGACAGGGCAAGAAAGCATTGTTTCCTGAAGAGTGTTTCCATCCATATCACTTTAAGACACTTCAAATATGGTGAAAAGACAAGGTCTAGATATGCCTGGGATTATCCAAAGTATCATCACTAGATGAATCTTTGTCTCTAAGCCCATTCAGGCATCCCTGCACACTGCCATGATACTTCCCTGGCACATCAAAGTGATCTTTATAAATGAATTCAGAGACAAATTGCTGGCTGCCTGTAGGGATTTAAAGAGTGGCTGCAGCCTCAAAGAGGCAGAGTGACACCTTTTCACTAGAATAGGTGCTCAGGGCTGCCTGGTTGTCCTCACAGGATGAGGTCCCAAAGGCAGGTACTCATGGGTAGGTTTCCAAATACCGAGTCCGAGGCTTACTATTCTTATGTAGCTGAGGGCCATCTTCTCACTGGAGCTCAAGAAAGAAAGTCTGGGGCTAGAAACAATGACATGCTAAGAAGACCTGTAGAAGGGATAGTGAATGAGGCTTTGAGTGAATATGGATCACTGGGGACCTGTTAGATACACTCAGAAGCCTGTCACTTTATCAGAGACAAGAGAACTTAGAAAGAGCCATCATGCATGCATGTAAGTAGTACCTGTACCCAAATGCCCACAAACATCTGTGTTAACTATGTACTCACATATTCAGATTGTACACTATGCTCAGGCGGGGTCCAGGACAGGTAGAATAGAGGGAGAGAAATATTAGGAGCAGAGTTACCTGCAAGCTGTTAGAGCGAGCCTGGGAAAGCAGTTGTTTCTGCCCATGCTGACCACTAAGTGTGTTTCATTGCCAAGACTCATCATAGGCAATTCTGCTTTCACTGTTTTTACCAAGAAGGCATACTGAAGACTTCGGGGTTGCTTCCAGCTCTCCCCAAGTGTTGCAGTACACCTGCCCAGAGCCTCTGCATCTGGCCTAGAGTTGCCTCCTGCAGGTCACTTTGTAGATAGGAGGAGGACAGTTTGAATGTGGCAGTTTATCTGACCATGTATTCTATACTGGCTGGTATAAATATTCTCTCATGCTGCCACAATCATCGTGGGACTATCTAGATCTTACTGGTATATTTGCCTGGTCACACTGGATCTCTAAGTAATCAGACCAGAGAGAAATACTGTTTGCCTCCAAGCAAGCAAGCACGCTCTCCTGATAACTCAAAAGGCTGATATACAGAACAACCATAAAGAAAAGACGAGACTTTTGTGAAGGCTTGGAGAAATATTTAACTGGCTATAGAATATTCTTTGGTACAGATGCATGCCTTTGTATTCTGAGATACAGTTCATCTCAGAAACTCCTCTCCACCCTGCAGAAGCATTTCCAAGACAGATCTAGGCTCAGCAACATTAACATCTCAAAGGGCCTAGGTGAGGTCCTGGGAGAAATTACCTGAGGGGATTTGACCCTGATGGCTTTCCATAGGATTAGGAGGTCTGGGATGCAGGGATATAAAACTAACCTGCTTCCTCTCTCTTTTCCCCCCTTTTCTGCTGATGCTGCTTCATGGTCTCCTCTCTGCAGGGCCTTAACACATGGTGGCAGCCATCTTGGCCTACACGTGGCCACAGCCTAGTCAGGAACCCTAAATTTGGGGTTTTTCCTATTGCTGATTTGTATACTAGAACCTGTGTTAAGTAAAGCATGTTGAAACGTCACTAGATTCTTGCGTCTTTCTCTGTCTGCTGGCCGCTGATCCCCTGGGACAGAAGGGGATCACTGACCCTGCTCCCGGATTTTGTGTGGGGCGCCTCAGCATTTCCCTGCACCCAAGTAAGAAAGAAAGAACCCCATAAGCCTTTGCTAGAAAGTCAGCAAAAACAAGGTGCCAATATCAAGCACTTAGACTCACTCTATGAAAGAGTGTATGGTCAGTACAGACATGCTTTAATGTTTCTACCTTCTGAAACACTTTTCATGAATATATGCTTAACAATAACCAAAGTTCTGTTTACATATTCAGTCTTGACTTTCAGGTTGGCAAAGGCAGTCTTCATTTCAGTCCACGATGAAAATGGATTTCCCTTATATGCGATTCCATAGCAATACGCCTATGAAGTGCCAAGTGCTTTAACACTTGGAATTCTCTAACAATCCCAGGATACTTTGATCTTCCCCATCTGACAGATGAAGCCACTGAACGTCAGTGAAGTCAAACTCACCATGCAAGAGGTGTGTCAGGGAAGACTTGAATTCAGATGATTGTAGACTGCTCTCCTTCATGGGTCAGAGAGGTCTCTACTCTGATTTGTGACCAGGCTGTCTCCTGTACTCAACAGGGACTGCAAAAGCATGAACCGTTTCTTATTGATGCTCAGTTCCCTGTTAAGAACAAAGGAGCTGGCACAGGAATGAGGCCCACCCAGACCTGTCCATGTTTGTTGTTGCGATTGGGAAGGCCCAGGTGAAAAGGCTTATTCTCCTGCCATGATTCTGGAATTCTGCACACTGCAACCTTCCCACTTCTTCTCACCCCAGGACACTTTCCTTCCATAGTTTAATCCCTTCTGTACAAGTTCCCTGGAAGACAAAGTCCTGGTGCCTGACCATAGACATCTGTGAACTCTACACAGGGCCAACAGGAAACGTGCCCACAGTGCCGAGCTGAAAACAATTCTGAGTCTCAACCACTCTTTTTCTGGGCTGGGTACCAAAGCAGGCTGTGGTCACCTGTTAAATCCATAACAAAATTTCCTCCAACCTCAATGATGATTTATCAAGTGATTCCACTGTCAGTTCCTTTGATTTCAAGGGCTTAATAGGTAGAATCTATTGACATGTCAGTTGTCTTAAACCAACCAATTCAGATGCAGAGACGTTTCTGAATGGGGAAGAAGCATACCACAGTACTGGGTTTTTTTTTTTCTAGAACATTGCCCTGAGGCCTGCTCTGAATGTAGGAAAATAGATCTGTCTTGCCAGTTTCATCTAGGAGACTAGTAAGAGAGAGAAGGTTAGTGGTAAAGTCATTCCTTTAAAAGTCACAGTAATTTTACAAGGGGTCTCTTTGAGGTGTACACAGGGATCAGATTGAATTTCAGTGTTTATGGGGCATGCCCAAGGTCACAATAGATGACAGAACTTGAATTTGAGACCACATCTGTGTCACCCCGGAGTTCAAGGATTCCCACTACATAGCCTTTACCTAAAACAAATAATTTTTCGAGATTGCTGCAATAGCTGTCTCTAACCTTTAAGAACATCACAGCGTATAAGAAAAATTCTATTTGGAAGACTTTAATCTGCTCCAAGACCGCTATGGAAAGCAGTGCGGTAGGATGCTGTATTTTTGAAATATTGTATTTTTTGAAGAGTTCTTCTGAACCATGGTAACAGAAATAAACCATATCAAGTAAAAGGTAAAGAAAGGGAAATGTTACAGCCTTCTCCTTGGTTGTTTCATGACTTCTCTTTCTGAGCAAAGCTAACACATCACATAGTCAAACAGGAGACAAAGTTAACTATTAACTTGGGAGTGAAAAGTCTATGGTAAGCACATTCTTTGTACTCCCTTGCCCACACTTCAGCAAATATTAACATGTATGAGCAAGGACACTTCCCTGCAACTACACAAGTGTATTACATACACCTAGAAAATGTCAACTGTGAATGTATTGTCTAATGTAGGTTGTTACCTAGGCTACATGACCACTTAGGACTGGAACCCTGAGGACAGCAGACCCTGGCTTTCTCAACCTATGTGATGGTTGGGTAGTTGATTCCTGGCTGAATGCAATTGCAGAATGTCGCATGACTCCTTTTATTTATAAAACAGTGATGAGTTCATCATGTTCTTAGATCCAATATCATATCTTAAATAAAAAACAAACTCTTACAGCCCCACACTGGATTTTGTTTCTGATGGTCTGGTCTGGGGGAGGTTGGTTGATGAACATTAATGTTTTCTAGGCTTGGATTTAAAGATTTTCTAGAAGTAGCATAATGTGGTGTAAATGATATCAGAATTGAATTCACAGATTAGTTTTGACAATGGAAAATTGAGTGATAGGGAAAGCTGCTTTCTCTCCTGAGTCTCAACATTTTTCAGTGATGAAATAATGATATGCAAATATTATTATTTTGAGTAGGCTAAATTCCCACCCCTACTCTCTAAGTCAAGCCTATAAATAATTTCAGATGTAACCTTGCTTGGATATAGGATCCTTGCACACGCAATTCCTTAAAAACAAAGATGAGATTAGACTGGACTAAGATGGATCCCAAATCTAATCACTGGTATCCTGTAAGAAGAGGAAAAGACTGAGTGATATAGAAAAGAGGCAAACAGAGATCAGAAATATGTCACTACAAGCCTGGAGTTGCCAGATACCACCAGGGAGTGAGAGGAATCACTGATGATTCCCTAGACTCTTTGGTGGGAACACAGCCCTTCTAGAACCTTGAATTTAGGCTTTGATAGAGAATAAAATTATTCCATTTTAAACCACCAATTTCATGGTAATTTGTTTTGGAATCCCATCGAAAACTAATACACAATACCAAGGTCTCAACGGGGGTGCCTTATCATGGAGAACTAATGAATAAAGCATGGTTAATTATTATTCACATCATAGCACTCAATCAGTAATTAGGGTATTCTGTGATAGATGGCAGAAGTGTGACAATACCAAAGTCTAAATAACCCAGAAGAATCTCTGGTGGGTTCATAGAGAATCTGCTGCTTTTGTTTGTGTTTTCTTTTGTTTTTGCTTTTAGGTTACACTCAGCTGTGTCAGGGATTATTTCTTTTTTTTTTTCATCAGCACCCGCCCCCCCCCCCCCATACAAATAAAAAAAAAAAATTTGGGTGTGGGAGCCCCCCCCCCCCCCCCCCCCACCCCACCCACCAAAAACAAACCCCCCCCCCCACCTGCTCATGATTATTTCGACTCTGCACTCAGGCATCACTCCTGGCAGGTTTGGGGGGGGCTATATGGGTTGCTAGAGATTGAACCTGGGTCAACTGCACATAAGACAAGAGCCCTACCCACTGTTTTATCACTCTGGCCCCAAATCTGTTGCATTTATACTCTTTCCACCCAATTGTCTACTCCTAGTTTTTAGTTAGACAACTAAATTTGACCATATGAATTCTGTTAGGGAAATATTTAAGCGATATGCTATAAGCGATATACAGAGATTAAGCTAACTCTAGTATTAACTACCAGAAAAGAAATCATCTTCCTGGAAGAACATATGTAACTTAAGGTAAATAAAAGGTAAACTCTACGTATTTTAGTTCTCTTATAAAATAAAGCAAATATGAATAAGGCAAATCAAGATAGAATATTCCAGGTCTTCCCAGCATTTAGTGATGAATTAGCTAAGTGAACTTATCTTGGTAACAAAAAAGAGTGGAAATAAAAACATTAGCCTAAAAATAGAAAAGAATACCCCTCCTGGCCCACATTATTTTGTTAGCTTCCCTCTTTAGCCATCATTACGGATAATGATCTTTGTAGGTTCTAATTTACTCAAGTTTACAGAATCTGTTCAATGTCCTTCGGTTCTTTAGTCTATGGCTTCTCCAAAGTATCTCTCTCCTATTTCTTTTCTCTCTATCTCTCTGCCTCTCGCTCCTTTTCCTCCCTCTCCTCTTTTTATTTATCTCTCTCTCTTCTCCTGAGCTTGAGCTTAAGTGCATGGTGCATGGCCAAATCTTAGAGACAATCCCAAACTAGTGGGAAGCTGATGGGTAAATGCCTGGCTCCCATATACTGAATGGACATTTCTAGTAAATGAATTTTACAAAGATCTTAAGAGATCTTTGTAGCATTGAATCCATTTTCACTGTCCTGCTTTGTTCTTTGATGAAGCAAAAGATGGACACACAAACTTGAAGACAAAGCAGGCCATCCCTCCAGAAAACAATTTCCAAAGCTCTAAATTGCTTTACTTTGTTTATCTGAGATTCAGGTTGAACAAAATTTCCTGTGTATCTAACAACCCTACTTCATGGGGATGAACTGATACTTTCCATAAATAGCCAGTGCTACTGGGAAACATTAAGGAGCTCTGCCCCTGGCCGAGTCCAACATTGCTCCAAGGGGTCGCTCACACTTGCAGGGGAGGAACCACGCTGGCCAGACTTGGAGTGGGATTTAGGCTCCTCCACCCTTTCCACCACCTCCATGGCAGCTACCCCAGATGAGAGACCTACACCAGACCCACAGCTCCATTGGCGCATGGCCGCAGAATGGCTGTACAACAGTCTTACATAGTACTAGATTTTAGGATCAGGTCCTTCCCAGGATCTTTCACATTTATATACTGTATACAGTTTAAGCAGGTTCTAGCTGATACCTGTCATCTCAGTAAGCATAGCAAGAAGCCAAAGCACCCCACACATCAAGAATTCAGTCATTCTCAATATCCAGACTCCACAGTTCCTCAGAGCTCCACCCAAGAGAAAACCTGATCTTTCCCTAAGTTTCATCAGTAAATGCTCGAGATGAGAGCATTCTACTGAGAGTATACCACCTACAAGGCAGAGCCTGGCAAGCTACCCGTGTTTTATTTGATATGCCAAAAACCAGTAACAATTATGGACCTCATTCCCATGACCTGAAGGAATGGTTTGAGGCTATTCCTGTCCCTGGAGCAAGCAGATGCCCTTGGGCTACATTTGCTACGACAGGACATATGGAGATACCCCCAAAAAAAATAGCCTGGATTTTGTGGTAAATCCTTAAGGAAATCCAAGTTCCTCAGGCAGATGGGAGGACAAGTGAGCCCAGAAGGGCGGCCATTCTCCATAGAGAAAATAGGAAATTACAAGTTCTGCTCCACTGAAAGCAGAGTGCTGGGAGAGGAGACTGAATATGAGGCACTGGGTTATAACAGAGAGGTGAACTAGGGCTGGTGTGTTAAAAGGCAGCTGTCATGGATCCATATCATAGATCACTGAGTTGGTGATTTTCTAGGCTTGGTTAGTAGCCCTGGAGTGGAGAAGAGATAGGATAGGACTGATAGGCTCATTTGCATGGTGTCTGACAATAGCAGCTGTCCCACTGAGTGTGGAGTGACTGATGGGGGCACGGGCATGGGCTGAGACAAGCTGGACTGTCTCTACAGTGTGTGAGTGACTGCCCGGTTATTTCCCCAACAGGAATTATTGGTAGGTTTTCACAGTCCATCATTCATATGGACTGTAAACTAAGAAGTCCAAATCATTGAAATCCTTGGCATTTGAAACCCATCTTCCATCCATTAGGTGTAACCCGTAACACTGGCAATTGCCTTTGGTGTGTTCCATGGGGGTGTAACTGGGACAGCTCTCAGAGCTGCAGAGCAGCAGCCACTTCAGGCATGAATCATCTTTCTGCAGCCTACTTGTTGGGCAGAATCTCTGGATCCAATTAGACATCTCAGGTACTAGGTAGGAGGAAGGGACAGGGAGGGAGGGCTGGGTTGAATTCTCAATACTCATCACAGTTCCTGGAAATTTGTGTCTGTGAAGTTTGATGGGTTATGAGAAGTTGTTGTTCTTTTAGAATGTGTGTGACCCCTTGGTCTCACACTATAAAAGTGAGATGATCTAGCACTGGGGTACAGGACGGGGGTAGGGAATTGGGGGAAAGTAGCATAAAGAAAGTGGTGAAGGATATTCGTTGTTTTGGGCGCTGCAGCAGATCAACTCGCCCACCTGGGAGGGATGCTACCTCAAGACCAGATTAACAGAACAAAATGAGTTCGAGCCCAGGTAGGCAGCTCCCAGAAGCGGGAATCACCAGGAATTCATCAGATGGAGCTGGAGCGGCCCTTCCCCCTCCATTTTGTCTGAGCCCAGTGAGCCGCCCAGGAGCTGCCCTGGGGCTACCAGCCATAGCATGCTGAGCCTCAGACTCAGCTGGGGAAGCTGGAACTCGGCTCTCCCCAGGCTAAGCTGACCATGGGGCCCCCAGGTGGACAGATGGGTTTTGGGGAGTGGGCCCATCACCTCTGGGGGTCCCAGAAGCAGCCGGATGAGACTTGCCCACCACATAGCCGCCATATTCACTGTCTGGATGCTGACCATGAGGCCCCTAAGTCACGCGGCCGTGCGGTCCATCAAACTAGTGGAAACAGTTATGTTCTTTAATGTACTGCATTCTACGATGTGTAGGAAAGGTAGGCAGGAGGGAGAGATAGAGAGGAGAGAAAATACATACAGAACCCAAGCAGTTGAGGTGTGGGAAGGGAAGGGATGTAAGGGGCATTAGTGATGGGAGATGGGTTTGGGTGGAGGGATGGGTGTTGGAACACTGTAGAACCAAAACTCGACATGAGCATCTTGCAATTGTATGTCTAAAAGTGGTGTAATAAAATTTGAAGGGGAAAAAAGTGGTGAAGGGTCTTGGGCACTTTGGTAGTGAAAATGCAGCAACTGTATATCAAACTATAACTATTAATACTACTTTACGTTACCTAAGCGACAACAAAAAATTTAGGTGCACAAGATTACTACTAAACCCTGACTAAGACCTAGGTACTAGGACCAAACCCATCACACATCCTGAAAGGATATAGGCAATCTTATTTTAGATTTTAACTGGAAGATATTTTCATTTATGGGACTTGAACTTGGCTTTTAAACTAAGAGGGCTGTCCCCCTTGTTTAGCAAGTGCATTTTTTTCTCCACCCAGACTTTCCACTTAAGGATACACCATTCCCCACCTTTCTTTCTTTGCTTATATAAAGTTCCCACAGAGGGAGTCAGAGGTTAGGTAAGACAGAGAAGGGAACATGTGTGAATAAATGTCGAAAGGGTTAATACCAACCTAGAACTGAGCATTAAATACAGGCAAAAAATGCATATGATGTCCTCTAAGTGTATGTAGTGCAACCCACAATGTAAGAGAAGGAAAAGAGAGAGAGGGAGAGAGAGAAAGAGATAAAGAACCTGCCATTTAGGCAGGCTATGGGAGGAGGGAATTGGGGACATTGGTGGTGGGGAAATGGGCACTGGCAGAGGGGGGGTGCTGGAACACTATGTGACCGAAACCTCTAAACATGAACAACATTGTAATTGTATATCTCACGGTGGTATAATAAAATATTTAATTAAAAAAACTGTCCATAATACTGACTTTAGCAACTATATATATATAAAACCATTTGGAATTCATTTAAAAAATCAAATGTGAGTGTGCTAACAATTGTCAAAAGTACTAATACCAACCTAGAACTGAGCATTAAATACAGGCAAAAAGATACACATGACAACCCTTTAATGCATGTTCTGTAATCCATAGTCTGGAAGGGAAGGAAAAGAGAAAGAGAGATAAAGGGAAAGAGATAAAGAACCTGCCATGGAGGCGGGCTTGGGGAGAGGGGAGGGAACTGGGGACATTGGTGGTGGGAGATGGGCACTGGTGGAGAGATGGGTGCTGGAACATTGTATGACCAAAACCCAAATATGAACTTTTTAATTGTATATCTTTGTAATTGTATATCTCATGGTGGTATAATAAATACTTTAATAAAATAAAAAAATAAAGTTCCCACAGAATTCAGCCCAAATATAAATTGAAAAATGTTAAATGATAAGTATCTATCACAAACAAAATGCCCCAAAGGAAAGAGTGAACAAGGCGGGTGGGAGAAGTACTTGGCACAGAGTAAAGTGTGGGGTGGGGGGGAGGAAAGGAAACTGGGGCCTATTTGTGGTGGGAAATGCACATTGGTGAAGGGATAGGAGCTGGAACATTATATAACTGAAACCCAATCATGACAACCTTATAACTGCATATCTTAAAAAAAATTAAACCACCTGACATTAAAAAAATTAATGTTAGCTGGGCGGTACATGGTGAAAACAGCAGAGTGGCAGACCTCAGGCATCCCCAAGCCAGAACAACCATGCATTAGGGAAAGAACCTGAAACTACAACTCCCAGAATTCTGAGCTGCAGAGGAAATAAATGGGACACTTTGTACATCTACACAATGGGATATTATATTTCTCCCCCTCAGGTAACCTCCCCGGGGGCATGGCTGGTCAGAGCAGTCTGCCTTATATTAATACAAAAAGCAGGAAATTCGATACAAAGAGGAAATTAACCTCCCCTCATGTGCCCTCCCAGGGGTGTGGCTGGCAGGGCAGGTGGTTGCTCAGGCGGCTGCATATTAATACATAAAGCAGGAAATTCAATACCAAGAGGAAGGTAACATCCTCAAAGAGGGAAGAGAGGAACACCATCTGCTGAGCCTATCCAGAGTCCTACTTGAACAGTACGGAAGAAACAGTGCCCCAGAAGAATTCACCCCACAGACTACCACAGCACCATAGGGAAAAAATGCAGATCTCCAGCTCGAAGAGCAGGTGAAGAAAACAACCCTGGAGACTCAAAAAAAAAATAATACACGTACATAATCTCTCTGAAAAGAATCCAGAGAAGAAATGGCAAGGATGTTTAATGAGGTCAATGACAAAATGGAATAGATGTCCAATAAAATACAGGAGAATATAAATGAAGCTGTGGAAAGGACAGTCAATAAGTTATGGGAGGAAAAGACAGCAGAAATAAAAACAATACAAACATAAATATCACTTGATCACTTGACATCCCGTTATTCATTGATTTGCTCAAGTGGGCACCAGTAATATTTCCATTGGACCCTATCATGTGCCAGTGTAGCCCAATGGCATCTGGTTGCTTCAGTAATCTGAAGAGCCTCAAACCGTTCATTCAGGGTCTTGATGAAGAAGTCTGACCATCTTGTAGGTGGGCAGCCATGTGATCTTTTGACATCCTGTGGGATCCAGTCGATAACGGCTCTAGTCCAGCAATCATCTCCAAATTGTATTACATGTCCAGCCCATCTGATTTTCGATGCCTTGGCAAACGAGACAGCATCCCTAACTCTGGAACAGCAGCAGAGGTCGGAGCTCCCGATTCCTTCTTTCACTTGAGTGAGGCATGATATTCCAAGCAAAGCTCTTTCGATTCCTCTTTGGGAGACCCGAATAGCGTTCTCATCCCCTGCTTTCATAGGGCCCAGGTCTCTGAGGCATATGTTAATGCAGGGAGAACAGTGGAGTTGAAGAGATGTGCCTGGAGCTGGAGGCTCTTTGTCTTTTTTTAGCTATTTCTTGATGCTTTTTGAAGGCATTCCATGCTGCTCTCTTCCTCCTCACGCAGCTCAGGTTTTAGGTTGTTCATCATGTTGATTTCTCGACCTAGGTACAAAAATACTGCTCCATTCAGAGATGTTTGTTCCATTGAGAGTGAATGGGGCCTCTGGAACTAGTTCATTTTTCATGAACATAGTTTTGCTGAGATTCAGCTGTAGACCTATCTTTCCACATTCTCGGTCATAGTCAGCCAGCATTTGTGCCGGCTTGGCTAATGTTTGGTATTATTAGAACATAAATATCATCAATAGAAAAGTCAATAGATGAAATAAAAAAACACAATAGGGGCTCTCAACAGCAGGATGACGGCAGCGAAAGACAGAATCAGTGAGAATGAGGATGAGCTGCAGAAAGCACTCAGGGAAATGCAACAGATGAAATAAGACCGAAAAATTTATCAGCAGCAGAACAGAGAACATTGGGATGACTCTAAGAGGAAGAACATAAGAATCATCAGAGTCCCAGAGGGACAGTTAAAAAAATATCCTTGCAGAAGAGTTCCCAGAGTTAAAGAATGCAGATGGAATCAGTAATAAAAGTCTTCCCTATGCACAAAAGCCCAGGTCCATATGGATTCACCAGTGAATTCTACCAAACCTTTAAAGAAGACCTACTTCCAGTCCTTTTGCAGCTCTTCCAGGAAATTGAAGAAACAGAAACACTCCCCAATAGCATCTATGAGGCACATATCACCCTGATACCCAAAGCACACAGAGATGTCATGAAAAAGAAACATTACAGAACAATCTCCTGATGAACACAGATACTAAGATATTCAATAAAACACTAGCAAATAGAATCAAAAAAGTCATCAAAGTGATTATAAACTCTGACCAAGTTGGATTCATCCTGGGAATGCAAGAATGGTTCAACATCTGCAAGTCAATCAACATAATATATCATATCAATAAAAGGAAAATTAAAAGCCATATGATCATATCAATAGATGCAGAGAGCATTTGCATGTCCAAATGATTAAAACTCTCCATAAAATGGGAATTGATGGAACCCTTCTCAATATAGTTAAAGCCATCTACTACAAACCCACAGCGAGCATCATTCACAATGGGAAAAACTGAAAGCCCCTAACATCAGGACTAGATAAGACTGCCCACTCTCACCACTTCTATTCAATATAGTACTGGAAGTACTTGTTATAGCAATCAGGGAAGAAAAGGACATTTAGGGAATATGGATAGGAAAGAAGAAGTCTAGTTGTCACTATTTGCAGATGACATGATATTATACCTAGAGAACCCTAAACTCTTTACCAAAAAGCTCCCAGAAATAATAGATTCCTATAGTAGAGTGGCACGGTACTAAAATCAATACCCAAAATTAATGGCTTTCCTATATGCAAATAATGAAAGAGAAGAAAGTGATATTAAAGAAACGATCCCATTCACAATTGCACCACAGAAAATCAAATACCTAGGAATCAGTTTGACAAAGATATAAAAGATCTCTGCAAAGAAACTACAAAATGTTGCTTCAAGAAATAACAAAGGACCTGAGGAAATGGAGATACATTCCTTGCTCACAGATTGGGAGAATTAATATTATCAAAATGGTAATACTCCCTAGAGCTTTATACAGATTCAATGCCGTCCCTATAAGGATACCTACGACATTCTTCAAAGAAATTGACCAAACACTCCTGAAATTTTTATAGAATATTAATCCCCAAAAAATAGCTAAAGCAATCCTTTCGAAAAGAAGATGGGATGCATCTCCTTTAAAGTAATAGGGCCGGCGCCGGGGGCTTGCCTGCGGCTGTCGGTCGGTTCTGGCTCCTATCCGAGTGGTTCCTGAGTAGCCAGGGTCCTGCTTGCCGGCTAAAAAGAGTAATTAAAACAGGATGGTATTGGAATAAAAATAAACCTGTGGACCTATGGAATAGAGTTGAGTATCCTGACACCCATCCTCAAATACATTATCATTTAATCTTCCATAAAGGAGCAAAAAGTACAAACTGGAGTAAGTAAAGCCTCTTCAACAAGTGGTGCTGGGAAAACTGGGCAGCTACATGTAAAAAAGTGAACTTAGATCACCATGCACAAAAGTCAGATCAAAATGGATTAAAGAGCTCAACATTAGACATGAATCTATAAGGTATGTTGAAGAAAACAGGGAAAAAACTCTCTACGATATCAAAACTAAAGGTGTCTTCAAAGATAAAACACCACTGACAAAGCAAATGGGAGCAAAGATAAACAAATTGGATTATATAAAACTGAAAATCTGCACCTCAAAAGAATCAGTGAATAATATAAGAGAAAGCCCATAGACTGGAAAAGAATATTCACCCAAAGCCCATC
This sequence comes from Cryptotis parvus, assembly GCA_021461705.1. Classification (NCBI taxonomy): domain Eukaryota; kingdom Metazoa; phylum Chordata; class Mammalia; order Eulipotyphla; family Soricidae; genus Cryptotis; species Cryptotis parvus. The sequence goes on along the minus strand of JAJIBD010006267.1, from coordinate 90,142 downwards.
TGATAAGGCGGTAATATCCAGAATATATCAGGCACTGGTAGAACTTTACAAGAAGAAAACAGTCAACCCCATCAAAAAATGGGGAGAAGAAATGAACAGAAGCTTCCAAAAAGAAGAAATTTGAATGACCAAAAGGCATATGAAAAAGTGTTCCTCATCATTAATCATCATTATCAAAACAACAATGAGGCATCATCTCACACCACAGAGACTGGCACACATCAAAAAGAGCAAGAACAACTGGTGCTGGCGTGGATGAGGGGGAAAAGGGACTCTCACCCACTGTTGGTGGGAGGGCTGACTGCTCCACCCTTTTTGGAAAACAATATGGACATTCCTTCAAAAACTAGATATTGAGCTCCCATCCAACCCAGCAATACAACTCTGGGAATATACCCTGCAGACCCAGAAACACACAGCAGAAACACTATCTGTGCTTCTATATTCATTGCAGCTCTATTCATGATAGCCAGAGTCAGGAAACAACCTAAGTGCCCAAGAACAGAAAACTGCCTAAAGAAACTGTGGTACATCTACACAATGGAATACTATGCAACTGTCAGAAAAGATGAAGTCATGAAATTTACCTGCAAATGGATGGACATGGAGACTATCATGCTGAGTGAAATTAGTCAGAAGGAAAAGGAAAGATAGAGAATGACTGCATTCATTAATGGGATATAAATATATACCAGTGTTCTACTAATAGTAGTAAGTGGCAATGCCAGACTACAAACTCAGCATTGAATATACACAAAGAGACTTACATGATAAACCCTAAATGTCTGTAGGGAAAGCCACAATGTATAAGAGAAGAGAGAGACAGAGAGAGAGACAGAGAGAGAAATAGGAGGAAAAATTTAATATAATTGAAAAATAGGGAGTGAAAGTTACATGAGAAAGACAGAGAGAGATAGAGATAGAGAGAGAGAGAGACAGAGAGACAGAGAGAAATATATTTTGGGTAAAGTAGAATTTTTAGACTGAGGGTAGAAGTTAACAGGATATTTGCTTTAAAGGCCTGATCATTGATTCTGCAAAGGCAAAATATATATAATAAATGTTATACATCAAATACATATAATATATAATATGTGTATCAGCAAAATGAAAGATGCCAGAAGTTGTACTTTAAACAAAAAGAAACTGATGCTCAGAGAATATTTCCTAGACACCAAGCACACACGAGCTCATTTAAGCATCACAATAATGCCAACACTGAGAGTGATTCTCTCCATTTCCTCAAGGTCAGACAATGTAGAAGTTAGAAAACTGACACTCCAGTCCACAATTCCAACCTTGGCACCTTGCTGCCATGGTTCCATGGTCCTCTAAGGACACTGAATTTGGTCACTTCTTCCATCTATGGTTGAGATACTCCCAGTCTCATTCCCCTGAATAAAAATTTTGGTCAAAGGGGCGGAGGCGATAGCACAGCGGCTATGGCATTTGCCTTGCATGCGGCTGACCCAGGTTCGATATCCCAGTATCCCATATGGTCCCCCGAGCACCGCTGGGAGTAATTTCTGAGTGAAAAGCCAGGAGTAACCCCTGAGCATTGCCGGGTGTGACCCAAAAGAAAAAAAAAAAAAAACAGAAAGAAAAGAAAAGAAAAGAAAAGAAAAAAGAAAATGGTGACCCAAATGAACACAGTGGAAACAGAGGCTGCAGGGAGGCAGAGCTGGGTGTCTCATCCATAATCCCTTTCCTTTCTCCTCACCATGGCTGTCTCTCTTGAGAATTTCTGGAGTCTTTGTTCACCAACGGTCTAGCAGTCTTCTACCATTTCTTTCCTTTAGGAGGTGAGGGCTACCATTACCTTTCCTTCAGGAGGTGAGGAATTTCAGGGCACAGACAAGTGAAATGCTTCCCAAGGTATAATACAAACAGCAGCAGCTGCATGGGACAGTCTAACCCTCCCTGTTTTCTGAGTAATCTAGAGTGCTGTGTCTCTTCCTTCTGTCAGAAACCCTTTCTCCCAAGCCCAATGGCAACTTGTTTCCCCAGAACTAGTTCCCACCTCTCAAATCACCTCCTGGTTACTCTACCCTGCTCTTAAGCTGCTTCAGGCTAAGGAGACCTGACGAGGGTTTCTGATGTAAGCAAATGGGGTTGTAGCCCTTGACACATACACACGCCAACTCTCAGAGCCCTGAAACAATGCTTGGGTGTGTATGATCTCCACGTACATGCAGAGACCTGGAGGGCCGCTGTCACTGTGGGCTCCTGACAGAGCACCTGCCACATTGGGAAGCAGAGATCAGGCTCTGCTCTCCTTCCATATAAGCTTTCACCTCTGCCTGAGACTCTCAAAACACAGGCCTTTGGCATATTGAAACGACTCCTCTGACATCACTGTGGTCAACAGTTTCCTGATCTTATCTTCACAGTCCACACTTAGTTCTTTAGCAAGGCCTTTCTGGAGGCTTCCTGAGGCAGATGGTCTTCAGGGAATCCAACGGGGGCTACCACCAGGTGAAGGCATCCCAGGGACTGGTGCTAATGGGGCCTGTGGTCACCAGCTACTTCTTCTCCAAGCTTTACAGAGACAAAGCAGACCATTCTAGGTTCCTGGGAGGTTCCTGACAAGGCCTAAGTCAAAGAACCTTGACCCTACAGTGACCCCAGATTTGGCTCACCCTCCATTCGCAGTGGAACTGAGGCCTCCTGTAGCTGACCCCACCAACAACCTGCTGTGATGGATGAGTCACCGAGGCTGGCCAGAGTCCTGGTCTCCGCTCACCAAAGCAGCCCATTCAGCCTCACAGCGCCCTCTTGCAGGGGGCCCATGGTCTTTCCCACTCTGATTCCATCCTGTTCCCTTCAACTCCAATTTCCCTTCTTTTATGTTTTTGTGAAGACACTGATGTGAAGCCAGACTCTGTGGGCTATTTAATGTGTGTTCCCTTCATGTGGAAAGCATGCTGGCTGTGTATCCTGGGAAGGATTTGGGCTGGGTCCTGTCAGCAGCTACTTTTTATGCTTCTGCAAAAAGAGCTGGGCCTTTGCCTCGTAGGATCAGATGGGCGGTTGATTAGGCCTGGGGTGTGATTGAATTTCCAGAGGTTCCAGAGTTCATTGGACAAAACCAGGGACAGGGGATTTGGAAAGGTCTCTGAGGCTACTGTCCTGTCCCATCCCAGAGGGTGCCATGGCTTCTGCTGGGTGTAAAGGAAAGCTTTAGCTGAAGCAATCCACCAGGTTAGTGCAAACAGTAGAAAATCACAACAGGAAGTACATTACATCATTGGGAACAAACATTGTGGAAATTTTCCCCCACAAAAAAGGGAGAGGAAATATTACTTTTGTACCAAGGATTAGATGGGGAAATAATTAGCTAATTTATTTTCTTTCAAGTTTTAAGTTTCAGATATTTGTTTTCCATTTCTTCTAGGCACTTCTCTTAGTATAATCAGGGGCCTATAGGCAGAAAAGTAACAAAGCCTACAGTTTAGCAGGAGAGCCTCCCTTCAGAGCTTTTTCTTTTTTAATGCTTGAAACTTTATTTAAACACCTTGATTTACAAAGTTGTTCATAGTACAGGTGTATCAGGCATTTAAAGTTCCAACATCAATCCCACTACCAGTGTGACTTTTTCTCCACCAATGTCCCAGTTTCCCATCTACCTTCCAACTACCCCCTTAGCAGGTACAAAATAATGCATTTTATATTGCTTGTTACAACATAGATTTTATAATGGTTTAACTGGAAGTCATTGTCTGAGGATACATTGAGCTGTTAGGAGCTAATTGAGCCTTCTGTGTTATTGTTTTGAATCACTGAGTTTAGTGGGCTTCCACTTAACTTTCCTATCTAATTTTCTGTGCTCCTACTGGGCTGTCTGTACTGTGAAATTTGGAAATGTTGTGTAGTGGCTGCTGAGTTTAGTTGGGGAACTGGTCTGTTTATATGTCAGAGGAAGTCTGGAGTGGGTGGGTTGCAGTCTGGGCCTTGCAGCACAGCAGAAACTCAGCCCACCCCTACATCCTGAGAAGGCTGCAGAGATCTCGTGGGACAAAGCCCACTTGCCATGACTCAGCTGTGTTGTCCTACCTACCCTCAGAGCTTTTTGGTTTCTTTCCTGCTACTAGCAGGCAGCAATGGGTTCAATGGTCCCTCCTGATATTTTTTCTTGGGCTTCACTCCACATGGATTGTCTTGCTATTCCTTGGGAAAAGTGGGGGCACACCTGGTGGTGCTCAGCAGTTATTTTTCAATCTGTACTCAGGAATCACTTCTGGTGGTGTCAGGGAGCTGCTGGGGTCCTCAACAGTATCACGACAGAAGTTCTCTTCTACCTCTGGAGGGCCGGGGAACAGATGAAAAACTCACGAGTCCAGCACAGTTCCAAAAAAGGCTTTTAATAGTACAAAAGCTCTACCACAGCAATCCAATATAATGAAAGAACTCTAGCTCTGGTCAGAACTTAGATCCATAGAGAGCCCAAGTCTCCCACCAAAGAGAGAGGATCTCACCCAAGAGGAGTCCTACCCAAAAAAATGGGGAAGAGTGAGTGCCTCAAGTCATCCCTCTTATATACACCAAGGTAATCCTCACTGTTGACAGGGAGGGTCCTGTCAACAAAGAACCCTAAACAGCTTCTAATAGAAGAGTGTAGAAGGGTGGTGTCATACCCTATTACAGGTATAAATAAAGGAGTATTTGTTTATACCTTCTTCCAAGATTATCTCTTAGGTAAAACACTGGAGAGAGAGGGGGCTGGTATAAAATAATACATCTTAATTTCATGGGCTTCATATAATCTAGATGGTACCCACAAGGTCCTTCTTATTTATTATCTGCACCAGGGTAATTCTGAGTATCTTCTCCATATACTGAAAGGATCACACTCACCTGCGTGAGGACAAACTAGTATGATCCTTCCTATAATCTTAAACAATAGTCTCAACGATAGTCAGTGTGGTAGTCTCTGGTAAATTCTAACTATTCCACACTGGGTGCAGTGGGTACAAAGAGGAGCTGTGCCCACTCTAGAAAACATAGAAGTCCTGATAGATGTATAATAATAAGTCATAAGTTTCTCATTCAGAGTCAAGGTGACTTCTGTAACTGCCACGCCCTCTATCAGAGTTTACATAGAAGAGAGATCTCATTAGAATAAACCTTGGCTTAAGAACATGTGAGCAAAGCTCAAGATTAAACTTAACAAGATTAAGCTGTGAGCAAAGTTTCCAAGCTAGCTAAACCTGTCATCCAACATGGCGTGCTCAGGGGAACATATTGAATGTATGCAAGGAAAACTTCTTACCTACAGTGTTATCACTCTGGACCCCACCTCTCAATATCCTTTCCATAGCCAAACACATAGAGTTTGCCATACTTTTGTTCATATCATGATGCTTAATGGGTGAGAGAAAGAGCCTGAAATAAGGACTTTGATGTTTCATGCTAGTATTTTTGGGGGTGGGAGGAATGATTTCAGGAAGTAAATGTAAGGGAATGGGGGATTGAGACATATATATATATTTATAAATATAATATATGTATATATGTATATAATATATGTATATAAATACATATATAAATATATACATATAATATATGTATATAAATATAATATATACATGTATATATTTATAAATATATATAAAGGTAAGTTATAGAATCAAATAAGACAGGGATTATTGTGGAAGGAACCCTAAAATGGTCATTCTCCGAGATCCTCTGGAAATTATGTAGAATATTCTCTACTATTATCCCATGACCAAGACTGAGGAAAACAGTTCTGCCCAAAATATGTAGATTTATTTCTAAGCCTATGCATCTAATTGAAGTAGGGTCTTAATTTAAATGTAAATGTGAGTTGTCAACAGGCTCCTAAAGAATAAAAACACACTGAATTCGTTACTGCCACCAGGGAAAAGGATGTGTGTGTCTGCCTGAACCAAAGGGAAGAAAGGTGCACAAGGCATAAGCAGTAGAAAAGAAACAAAATGGAAAGGAAATGATAGCCTATCAGCCAGGATGAGAAAATAGATGTCTATGGGATAGAGGGGCTGCCAAACCTACAGGAAGTTCACAGGCCCTCTGGAACAGTATTGTGCAATCAAACTTCCTGCCACGTAATTGTTCTCTGAGCTCTTCACAAGTGGTGATTAAACACTTAAAATGTATGACCAAGAATATTTTAATGTGTTTTAATTTTAGTTAATTCAAATTTAAATGGCTCTGTATGCCTAGAAGCCATAGTGTAATGAAGAACTAGAAGATGGCTAGCTAAGGAGAGCTTAGAAATATATCATCCCCTAGGAAATATAAGGCCTGCTTATTCTCTGTGTGTGGAGCTCATGATTCCATGGAAGGCCTTTTCAAGGAACATATACATACACTTCTCCTGATAAACACCTTTTGTCAGCTTAAAAGAGAGAGAGGTCTATGCACTGATCACTATTATCCAAAATAGAACGTGCCCTTCAGGGCGTTGCAAAAAAGAGGTTGAGAAATTATTGAGTTCTACTTCTGTCAGTCTCAGTGCATCTAGGAAGAAATAATCTCACTTAAAATTGATCTCAGGGCCGGAACGATAGTCCAGCATGTAGGGCATTTACTGGCCCAGGTTCGATCCCCATCATCCCATATGGTCCCCTGAGCACCGCCAGGAGTAATTCCTGAGTGCAGAGCCAGGAAAAACCCCTGAGCATTGCCGGGTGTGACCCCAAAAAGAAAAAAAAATGATCTCAGCCTGGAGAATCCTTGGTGGTCAGCTTCCAGTTTTCTGATGGACAAATGGGAAGACAGATGAATTTATTCTATTGAAGACTATTTTGTGCTCAGCTGTATGTAAGGGACAGGGAGGAGGCAAACCTTAGAGCTCTGGTTACACAGTAATTTAAACCCCAACTTGATATATGATTTAATATTATTTAGAAATCCAAGAATTTACTTGGGAATAGTCTAGTTGTATCTCATATTCAAGTTTGGCAAATATCATTTGATCACTTGATCACTTGACATCCTGTTATTCATGGATTTGCTTGAGCAGGTGCCAGTAACATTTTCATTTGACGCTATCACGTGCCAGTGTAGCCCAATGGCATCTGGTTGCTTCAGGAATACAAGAGCCTCAAACCGTTCCGTTCAGGGTCTTGATGAAAAAATCTAACCATCTTGTAGGTGGGTGGCCCCGTGATCTTTTGATGTCCCGGGGATCTAGTCGGTAATGGCTCTAGTACAGCAGTTGTCTCCAAATTGCATTACATGTCCAGCCCACCTGATTTTCGATGCGTTGGCAAATGAGACAACGTCCCTGACTCTGGATTGTCAAAGGAGGTCAGAACTCCGGATTCCTTCTCTCACTTGACTGAGGCATGATATTTCAAGCATAGCTCTTTTGATTCCTCTTTGGGAGACCCAAATAGTGTTCTCATCCTACTTTCATGGGTCCAGGCCTCTGAGGGGTATGTTAATGCAGGGAGAATGGTGGAGTTGAAGAGATGTGCTCAGACCGGAGGTTCTTTGTCCTTTTAGCTATTTCTTCAATGCTCTTGAAGGCATTCCATGCTACTCTCTTCCTCCTGCGCAACTCAGGTTTTAGGTCATTCATCTGTTGACTTCTCGATAAGTACACATAGCTGCTGCATTCAGAGATGTTTGTTCCATTGAGAGTGAATGGGGGCCTCTGGAACTAGTTCATGTTTCATGTAGTTGCTGACCATCTATCTTCACTCCCATTCCTTCCCATTCTAATTGTCGCATGATATTCTTGAGGGTGGCACTGAAGAGTTTTGGTGAAATGGTATCACCCTGCCAAACGCCTCTTTTGACATCAATGATTACTTCCTTGTAGAATGGTGAGATCCTGGTGGTGATTCCATAATAGAGCTCACGAAGGATCTTGATGTATTGGGTTTGAATGCCCTGTTTCACTAGGGCTTTGATGACCACTTCGGTCTCAACAGAGTCAAAGGCTTTCTTTTAAATCAATGAACACTAGACCGAGCAGCATCTTGAACTCCCTACAAACCTCAATGAGCTTGGTTACCATGTGGATAGGGTCGATAGTGCTGAATCCTTTTCTGAAGCTAGCTTGCTCGCATGGTTGTCCTTCATCTAATGTTCTTCCAATCTTGTTCAGGATGACTCGAGTGAGCAGCTTATAGATGACGGACAACAGGCAGATGGGGCGATAGTTGCCAATGTTGTGGATGTCTCCCTTCTTGAACTGTAGAACTGTCCTGCTGGTTTTCCATTTCCATTTCCCAAGAATTTACTTAGGAATGGTCCAGTTGAATCTCATATTCAAGTTTGGCAAATACAAACACTATAATTATACCAAAATATTTCTGTATTTCAGCCAGCAATTTCTTTTGGTCTTGCTAGGACTCAATTGATCTTGGTTGGGCTCACTAAAATGGTAGTGATGAATAAAAAGGGTGGACATTGGTCTTTGTGGCTGTGCTGTCTGGACCTACACTGGGGTAACAGGGAGACTCAGCTTCTGCTGTTTCTTTCTAAAGCAGATTTGTCTACTCTTGTCCACATAGAAGAACCAGAGGTTCCAAGTGCATGCAGAAGCATACAGGGCCTCTAGACACCAGGCTTAAAACACCCACACATTACTCAGACCACAAAATGTTAGGAATAAGGGCTGTTAATTTTAGAAATGGAAAAAACAATTATGCTTCTTTGTTGGAGAGCAAAGTCCTATAACAAAGGGTTGTAGACATACAACTGAGACAAAGCATAAATAATTTTTAATCCTCTATCTAAAAACCAGCAAAGATCAAGTTTATGGCAATATAAGGTGACTTAGAGGAGTGGTGATATCTCAGACTTGAATTAAAATAATTACATTTGTAAGAGGTTGAGGTTCCTGTGCAGACACACATACTTAATTTAACATGGAAGGAAATAAAGCACATGCCATACAAATAAGTATGTTATCATTAACCCTACCTTACTAGCTAAGTGCACATGCAAGGTTTTCTTAAGGGAGGGTTTAACTAATTTCATTCTTTCATTTCTTTATGTCTCTGTTTATTGAGTATTGATAAAAATTTTGATTTTTACAAGAAAGGTGATTTGGGTTTGGATCTTTTCTAGACCGCTTTAAAATCAAAGAAATGGATATATTGACTGTTTGAAATCTCCTAAGATTGTAAGGTCTTAATTTATGTTTATTTCCTCTTGTTTTAATGACTTTTTTGTTTGCTCATGGTGCATCATGACCAAAATATCAAAGGTTAATTCTGGGCAAGAGAAGTGGCCAAAAACAGCATCTTTAATGCTGGTTCTTTGACACCCTCTGTAACCATATTCCTTATCCAACAGTGGAATGCTGGTCTATTTCTCAGTTGGATTGCTGGCACTGTCTCTTTAATTTCTTACAGGGAAAATAGCTGTAAAGCATGGACTTGTTTTTGAGTAAAACTCCTTAAAGAAGCAGGAGGGAGCAGCCCTGGATGATCTCTGGGTTTTAAATGACATAGCTCTACCCAGATTACCCGGGAAAAGCTAGAATCATTTCCTCTGCAGGCTTTAAGAAATTTGTTTAGACAGATCCAAGAAATACAATTTGATAACTCGGGGTTTATCTCACCCTCTGCTGTCAAATTGGAATCTTTCCTAGAAGTAGATATTCTGTGGAGAACTGTGGTGTGCATTAAAGGTGTAAGAGCAAGAGGGAATCAATGACATTATTTCCCACTGGCTATTAGGGAGCAAGAACTTTGAGGCATATTTTCTCCATGTTACATGGGAGCTGTGCTTATCCTGGGTTAGGTAAACCCTCTTTCTCAGACTAAAGTCAATAAAAACACTTTGTTCTCATATCATGTTGACCCTTGCTCTTAAGTCAGTCACATAAACTGTCAGCATCACCTGGGAGCTGGTTAGTAATACATACCTTGTACACCTCTCTCATCACACACACACACACACACACACACTTACACATGCACACACACACCTACTGAATCAGAATTAATCTTTGATTCTCTGGTGATATGGACATGCACATTAAAATTTCAGAATCCCAGAAAGAGAGGAAGGAAGGAAGGAAGGAAGGAAGGAGGGAGGAAGGAAGGAAGGAAGGAAGGAAGGAAGGAAGGAAGGAAGGAAGGAAGGAAGGAAGGAAGGAAGGAAGGAAGGAAGGAAGGAAGGAAGGAAGGAAGGAAGGAAGGAAGGAAGGAAGGAAGGAAGGAAGGAAGGAAGGAAGGGAGGGAGGGAGGGAGCAAGGGAGGGAGGAAGGGAGGGAGGGAGGGAGGGAAGAAAGGGAGGGAGGAGGGAAGGGAGTACCTCCTGAGTGAACTACCAGTGGGACATTAGGTGAGAACCTGATCCAATTGAAGTCTGTTAAAATCTGGCTACCATCAACCTATGGTACCAACAACCTATGGTACAGGAACTGAGTCATCAGAACCTTTCCTTTGAGAATTTGAACTAGAATGCACAAACAGGTAGCCCTTGTTGGTATGTGCTGAGCACTGGAAGTTTTCATTACATTTTTAGATGAAAGGAACATTGGGGAGTCATTGAAAAGTTAATGAGTTGGTAAAAAGGAGATCTACAGAGAGAGAGAGAGAAGAGAACAGACTGGTAGAAACAAAACATGTGTTGAGGAAACAGTCCCTGAGATTTTGATAGGAAGGCCTTGACACTGAAGTCTTCAATTCCCTCAGGTCTCCCTTAACTTCCCTCTTCTGATTTTCCCCCTAAATATTATTTCATGAAAGCACTGTTATTTACCAAGTTACTCATGGTTGGTTTTTAGATTTACAATGTTTCATCACCAATCCCGCCACCAGTTTCATCTTCTTTTCACCAGTGTTCCCAGGTTCCCTCACTTATCCCCGCCGCCTTGACAAACACCTTTGTAAGTTTCTTTCTTTAAATTTGGGTCTCCGGCGGGCGTAGCCCAGCCGGTGGCGTTTGCCTTGCGCGCCGGTGCCGGCCTGGGTTCGATCCCGGCATCCCATATGGTCCCCGAGCCGCCAGGGTAATTCCTGAGTGCAGAGCCAGGAGTAACCCCGAGCTCGCCGGGTGTGACCCAAAAGCAAAAAAAATAAAATAAATTTGGGTCTCATGATTTCAGTATTATTGACTCTGTACCTTAGATATTTGGCTCTATCATTCCTTAACACCACCCATGTACCCTTGACCCCTGTTGCTTCTCATCTGTCTCTTTTCCTCCCACATTCAACTCAGTTTTTCCTTCCCTTCCTGTACTTTGGGAACAAGGCTGTCTTGGATTTCTTTTCAGCTTTACAATAGCCTGCTCAGTTCAAGCATCTACTCCTAAACTGGATGGAGAAGGATGCAAAGAAAATGAATGATTCACAGGAGATTAATCTCGAAAAAGAGAAGCCACGCCGATGAAGCTCCTAGGAATACCAGTCTTTGGGTTGAAAACGCAGGGGCCTTCTCAGGAGGCTGGTAGCCTGAGTTCCTACACTACCAAAGCCCCAGCAGATGCACTCACACCCCATAGCCTTGCACCATATAAACAGTCCAGTTTCACAGCTTCAGGACTAACCTCAAGAGATGCCAAGCCAAAGAACCTTCCCAGTCCTACAGCTCCTGGAGTGCATGGTGCCATATGCAGCCGCATGACACCTCCAATTCCACAATGCTGACAGCCCAGTAGGAGCACAGAAAATTAAACAGGAAAGTGGCATATAAACCCACTAACCTCAGTAAGCAAAAACAATAACAGAGAAGGCTCAACTAGCAACAGACAGCTCATTAAATCCTCAATGACTTCAATAACACCATTGTGAGATAAAATGATTTTCATGGAGTTTCTTCCAGTGAACTAATTTTTGATCATGCCACTTACCATTTTATTATAACACGCAGTATAAAATAAATGATTTGTGCCAATTAAGGCTGGGGGTGGGGTGGGGGCTAGGAAACTGGTCAATTGCTGGAGGGACGGTCACACTGGTTTGTGCTGGACCACTGAATGCCCAAAACAACTGTATTATGAGAAACTTTGTAAACCACAGTGTTTAAATAAAGTTAGGGGAAAAATGGTGCCGGAGTGATAGCAATGCAGGTAGGGCATTTGATTTGCATGCAGTCAACCTGGGTTCGATCTCTGGCATCTTGTATGGTCCCCCAAGCACCACCAGGAAATAATTCATGCATGCAGAGCCAGTAGTAACCCCCTGAGCATTTCTGGGTATGATCTTAAAAAGAAAAAAGGAAAGATGACTCATGAGAAAAAAACCCTAAAACCATTAGATTTTTTAGGGAGATTCAACAAAAGAAAAGTAGGGGTTGCATGCATCTCTCTAGAAAACTTGCCAATTCTGTGCATATTAAGATTATGTTGACCCATTATCAGTCCAATGTGCTGTCCCTTACAGAGATATTATTTTTCACTGACCAATATTTTATTTAAAAAGAGATAAGTCAGGGATTTTAGAATAAAGAGTTTCTTCAGTCTCAAAATAAGGCCAAGCAGACCATTGTCCTTTCTTTTGTGTAGATACTTTTATTATTCTGCACTTGCTGGAACCAGTAGTAAGTCACCATCTAGGGAGATCTGTAGACCCTAAAACAGGGTCTACGGGTCTACGGTCCTAAAACTGGACCTACGGAAATATGGTCCAGTTTAAGTATGGGCTCCAGTGATTTATTCATGTCCTCTAGTCCAGATCGTAAGGTTGCTATCCCAATGTCCTTCTCAATATATTTTCCTCTCGGAGGATTAACACCCTACAGCTTATATTTTATTGCTAGTTGAATACAATGTTGCCTTCTGACTAGATGGCAAATTCTTTAAGGACGAGATGATTTCTTTTACCGTCTTTGTGGCTCCATTAGTGAATTCACAGGACTTTGTTTGGGTTATCTACTCTATAAACATTTGTTGCCTAGACCCAAACTGTTTGGTCATGGAATAAATAGATTGTCTGATTTCTTACTGGGAATGCAAGAGTTGTCAGAATATCATTCTGTGCTTCTCAAATTATGTCCTCACCCCGATTTAATGCATTTCCCTCAAGCCTGAAAGAATTCAGAGAGAGAAAGATAGTGATATTCTTGATTTGTTTATCTACTTTGAAACATGAAGGCACTTTGTGGTAATGAAGCAGTCACTGGGTCATCGTTTTTATTGGAAATGGTGACAAGAAGGGAGTGATTAGCTCTCATTTCTGCCCCAAGATTCCCTTCATGATCGATGGTGTGGTCACTTTTTCTGTCACTGTCAAGTGTTGCTTAGCTTTTCTCTGTGGGAATTATTGTGGTAGGAGGTGAGGAGGTGGATGTCTGAGGCTACCTGGATTTATCAGCCTGGCTTCACAGCAAAACACAGGCCAGAATTCATGATCAATGAGAAACCTCAGTATCTGCTGCGTTCAGGTGGCTCCTGAATATCACACTAGGAGAGCCAGACACATGCAATGAGTCATACAGGGCTGCCATTATATGTTGGTTGATAGGCAACTTGTGTTTCTTCTTTTTTTTTGCTTTTTGGGTCACACCCGGCAAGGCTCAGGGGTTATTCCTGGCTCTTCACTCAGGAATTGCTCCTGGCAGAGCTCGGGGACCATGTGGGATGCCTGGGATTGAACCCAGGTCAGCCGCGTGCAAGGCAAATGCCCTACCTGCTGTGCTATTGCTCTGGCCCCCCACGTGTGCTTCTATTTGGGAAAAAGATTGACAATATAAAATATAATTGTCTCTGTATCTTCTAGTTTTGGAAATATGTACAAAATCACAAAGGATTGGGCTGGGTCATCTTCATGACAGCTACGAAGGAACAGCTTGCTGATAAAATGTATTAATCAAAATGCAGGTTTATGTTCAGACCTTATTTTTAAAGAATATGTTCAGAATTCTTAAAGAATCAGTTTTTCAAGTACCTTAGAAAGGTTATAAGTAAATCAGAATATCTACTGGTTAAAGCAACTGGTTTTTCACTTTTTTTTAAGGCAGGGATTTGGGGTGGGAGTTGCGAAGGCAATTGCCTTACATGTTCCTATAGAAAGTTGTTCTCTGAGATGAAGGTGGGCTGTGGGATCTGGTGAACTCAGATGTCCTTTTGCCACCTTATTCCTCATCCACAGCAAATGTTGGCCCCACAAGCATCTCTGCAGAGAATTGGGATGCCAGACAGGCCAATTCAAAGCTGTTTGATAAGCAGTTAGAAGTACTGTGCATGCTGTACAGAAACATGATTGTTTCTGAACAAAACAGTCTCTGTGGCTTTTTTCTTTTACCAGAGACTTGTCCTCATTCAAATAATCTTTGCAATTAGCCCAACCACTTGGAACTCTGCTAACAAAGCAAGTATGGAGGTGGCAGACAATAATCTAGGTTGCAAATGATTGCAACTTCTTGGAAGAGCAGCAAAGTCAAGAACAGAGTAACCATGTTAGGAAAGTATGCAGAGAGGAAAGGAGGCATGGAGATAAAATGTTTAAAATGGTTATTCCCAGGAATCAAGTGAATAAATTTTTAAGTATACTAAGCCATCCAGAAGCATGGAACAATGACCCCAGCAGAATAGCTGCTAGTATTCCCATGTAATAGGCCTCCTGAACGTGTTGCAGATTACATGATGGTCTCAGGACTGGGGATTGAAGTCTCGCAAGGAAGTGCCTCTCACCATGGAGTCATAGCTCATGCCCACTTATATCAGCTACCTGGAATGCCTAGCAGTTTACAGCAGGATACCTAGACTTATTGCTTTTATTCTGGCTTACGGACCATGGGGCAGTCCATGGGACACTCTGAACTGCATTCACAAGCATTAGTCAGTGGTTCAAGTCTTCAGACCCTCTGGACTCTACTAACACTTTTATCCTCAACTTTCATAGAGTCTCTGTGATTTCCCCTGGAATGTCAGGGATGCTTATGGTCCAATTGCTTAACTAACTCTATTATTATCTGTGTGTTGATATATGTACTCTTTAGGGACAGGATATATGCTTAAGTTCTTCTGTTTCTCCCGGAAACATTGTGTTGGGTGCTATAAATTCTGAAGTGAAAGGATGAGGGAAGTGACATAAGACTGTAGGTAGATTGGTGTTCATTAAAATTCTAACTTTTATGCAGTTATAACGTTTGTGTGCTACCTTCATTACTGACATACCCAATGTCATATATGATTCCCCACTTTGCCTCAACTGGACTTAACTCTGCTGCACTCAGCCCCATCACAAAGTAAGACGAAATGAGCTTTTAAGGTACCCTTGTTGGAAAAGGCAACTCTTCACAGTGTGTAATATTTGCTTGTTAGGAATTATATTCTGGAAATTTTCAATGCACAAGAACAGAGAATGTGAATTTACATACATAATACACAAATGGAAAAATTATCAATATTTTGCTAAACTTGTTTCATCTACACCTCTTTTATTTCTAAGGCATTTCAGAGAAAATCTCAGAGACTCTATTTCAGCATATATATATTATATACATATATATGTATATAAAATAGTTTGTAAATATTGCATTCCAGTTTTATTTTTATTTTTTTTTTAATTTTTTAAAAATTTTTTTTATTATACCACCGTGAAACATACGATTACAAAGGTGTTCACAATTGGTTCTTGGTAATACAGTATTCCAGCACCCATCCCTCCACCAGTGCCCCATTTCCACCACCAATGTACCCCCCCCCCTCCCCGCCCCCCACCCGCCTTAATAGCAGGTACCCCAGTTTCCTCTCTCTCTCTCTCTCTCTCTCTGTCTCTGCATCTCTCTCCTCTTATTTTACACATTGTGGCTAGCCCTGCAGATATTTAGAGTTTATCACTTAAGTCTCTGTGTATATTCAGTGGTGAGTTTTAATCTGCCATTACCATTTCCCATACTTATTAAAACACTGGTATCTATATCCTATTAATGAATGCAGTCATTCTATATTTGTCCTTTTCCTTCTGACTAATTTCACTCAGCATGATAGACTCCATGTCCATCCATTTGCAGGTAAATTTCATAATTTCATCCCTTTCTGACAGCCGCATAGTATTCCATAGTGTAGATGAACCACAGTTTCTTTAGCCAGTCCTCTGTTCTCGGGCATTTAGGTTGTTTCCAGATTCTAGCTATAGTGAATAGCGCAGAGATGAATAAAGAAGTACAGATAGTGTTTCTGCTATGTGTTTTTCGGTCTCTAGGGTATATTCCCAGGAGTGCTATTGCTGGATCAAATGGGAGCTCAATATCTAGCTTTCGGAGGAATGCCCATATTGTTTTCCAAAAGGGCTGGACCAGTCGGCACTCCCACCAGCAGTGGATGAGAGTCCCTTTTTCCCCACATCCACGCCAGCACCGGTTGTTCTTGCTGTTTTGGATGTGTGCCAGTCTCTGTGGGGTGAGATGGTACCTCATTGTTGTTTTGATTTGCATCTCCCTGATGATTAAAGATGAAGAGCACTTTTTCATATGCCTTTTGGCCATTCGAATTTCTTCTTTTTTGGAAGCTTCTGTTCATTTCTTCTCCCCATTTTTTGATGGGGTTGGCTGTTTTTTTCTTGTGGAGTGCTACCAGTGCCTGATATATCCTGGATATTAACCCCTTGTCAGATGGGTATTGGGTGAATATCCTTTCCCACTCTGTGGATTGTCTTTGTATCTTGGTCACCGTTTCTTTTGAGGTGAAGAAGCTTTTCAATTTTATATAATCCCATTGTTTATCATTGCTTCCATTTGCTTGGTCAGTGGTGTGTCGTCTTTAAAGATACTTTTCGTTTCGATGTCATAGAGCGTTTCTCCTATGTTTTCTTCGATGTACCTTATAGATTCATGTCTGATATTGAGATCTAGAATCCATTTTGATCTGACTTTTGTGCATGGCGTTAGAAGGAGGTCTAAGTTCATTTTTTTACATGTGGCTGCCCAGTTTTCCCAGCACCATTTGTTGAAGAGGCTTTCTTTGCTCCACTTAATATTTTTTTGCTCCTTTATCGAAGATTAAGTGGTTGTATATTTGTGAGTGCGTTTCAGGATACTCAGTTCTATTCCATAGGTCTACGGGTCTGTCTCTATACCAATACCACACTGTTCCAGTTTTTATTAACCCCATTTCTTGGTGATTTCTTATGACCAATCTCCAAAAAATTCCAGAGAAAGAGAAACAGACAGATAGACAGAGACACAGAACTAACCTTCACTGTTATCCAAAATAACCAAGAGTATCTCATTTAAATATCCCAGATTATATGAAAATGTACATACTTAGCTTGATAAAACCAGAATCCAAACAAAGGTCATACACTGCACTTTTAAAATATATCTAATTTTTTTACTATTGTTTTTGTTGGGTTTGGGGCCACACTCAGTGGTAGTCAGGGCTTACTCCTGATTCTGCATTCAGGAACCACTCCTGATGGTGCTCAGGGGACCATGTGTGATGTCAAGGATTGAGCCACAAGCAAGGCAGGCACCTTAACCCCTGTACTACCCCTCTGACCCCTCTAAATTTCTTTCAATGTATTAAATTTGCTCTTCCATAGTAAAGGGATAAAGCATATGTTTTGTCTGATAGAGTTTCCCATATTCTTTGTTTGGTTTTTGCTTCTTCATAATACTGTTGAACATGTTTCTCTGTCTCCTGAATTTTTCATGGCACTGGTAGTTAAATTAATGGTTGATTAAATCCAGGCTCACTTACTTTTGTTAAGACTGCTTCTTAGTGAGTATTAAATATTTCCAATTGCATCATATAGGATCTAAAATGCCCATGGCTGCTCTTTAGCACACATCAATGTTAAGTCAAGTTGTTACTTTCCTTAAACTTAATGTATTTTCCTCAAATTACAGGTTGGCCCCATTTGACTTACAGGTTCAGTCCTGAATTATCATGATCCATTGGATACTCCCAGAAACTGAAACCTCTTGAGATCAGCAAGTATAACATAAGAAACTATTTCCAAAGTTTCATCTATTACCCCCAATAATCGGTATAGCTTGCCATTGTTGATTCTTTTTTCTCCCTTAATTTTTATTATACCACAGTGATATATACAATTAAAAGGAGGTTCATAATTGGGTCTCTGTCATACAGTGTTCCAGCACCCATCCCTCCACCACTGCCCCATTCCCACCACCCACATCCAAATACTCCCCCACCCAACCCAAGCCTGTCCCTATTGCAGGCACATTTTCTTTTTATTTCTATCTCTCTATCTCTGTTCCTGTATATCTCTCTCTTCTCTTACACTTTGTGGCTTTCCCTACAGATATTAATGGTTTATGATGTCCTTATGTGTATATTCAATAGTGAGTTCTAGTGTGACATTATAATTCCCCCATAACCTCCCCAGTTTGTTGCAACTCGAATGATCATTACAGTGTTAAATGTGAAAGATACCGGGAAGATCCTGGTCCTAACTTCCATTATTGTCTAAGATTGTTGTGTGGCAGCTCTGCAGCACAGTTTTGGGTCTAGAGTGTCTCTCTTCTGGCTGTTAGCTGTGGTGGTTGGGAGCTTGCAGCCACGCCTATTGACACGGAGGTGGAGAAATGAGTGGAGGAGCCCAAATCCCTGCTCCAAGTCCAGCCAGTGTGCCCCCACCCCGCATGTGTGAGCAAACCGTAGGAGCTATGTTGGACACCGCCAGGGGCTGGCCAAGCCATTTATTGCCCTCCGAACTCCATGGGCCACTCCACATGGGGCTGAGCTGCACAGCTGTGGGTCTGAAGTCTGCAGTTGTTGATTCTTAACTTTTGGAGCATAGATGAGGATCTGCTTGGAATGAGTGAATAGCATTAAACTAGGTACTTTTGCTATGTGCTCCACCTCAGAGCTCCAAAAAAATCAGGAATGCTCTTTTAAATGAAGCACCCACATTCACAGATATAACTTAATGATCACTTATCACTTATCTTCCCGCTGTTCCTCGATTTGCTCAAGCGGGCACCAGTAACATCTCCATTCACCGCTGTCATGTTCTAGTGTAGCCCAAGGGCATCTGTTTGCTCCAGAAACACGAAGAGGCTCAAACCATCTGTTCAGATCATGGGAATGAGGTCAATCATTGTACAGTAACAATATAACAGTATAAATTATTGATACCAACAATTAATTTGTACACTTTGAGGAATTACTTAGCAAAAATTCTCAGCTACATTGAAACAAGCTTGCATAAATTGATTTTCAACAATTCCCAGTAGCAATAAGAATGATTGTCCTGAAACCTACTGCTGTAGTATGGGGAACTAGACACCATAGTCTTCCCCATCCTTCCAGACTTTAGTTGTGTCTGCCAGAAACTCTCCGCTGACTTCCTTGAGAGTAGAATCTTCAAAGTAGCATGGTTCTGCCACTGCCAAAAAACAAGGCAATTGGAAGATTAGCTCAGACTTCCTAGCCTTCTTTCTTCTCAGACAGGAATTGGGGAAGTAATTGATTTGTTAGAGAAAGTTAACTCAAGTCCTCCAATAAAATAAAGGTAATTATCACAATTAGAGCATTAAAATCCACATGTAACTTCAAATAATCCATTGTGCAGACTTGTCTTCTGGAATTATGATCCATTCACAAAAGAGCTGGGATCCCTCTCTGGGTACATTTTGACTTTCGTGAGGATTTGCTTGGGAATGTAGAACTACAAGATTGAACAGGACTAGCAGACACAGAAAGGGGGCGGGCACAGGGGGTGGGAAATAGGTGCCAATCACACTCAAGTGTGAACATCCCTGCAGATAAAATGGGTCCTGTTGATTGTACTCCATGAGTCAGGACCCCAGACTTTGCTTTTGCTTACGCCTGCTCTGGTAGCTGCTCTGGGAGGTTGTTTTGAGAGCCAGCTTCCAGAGAAGGGTCACATTATCAGAGTCCTCACTCATCCCCACGCAGGTTTTCAGGGCTGGGAACCTTTTCTAGATCCGATGGTAAATTATCTCTGAGTCTTGGTCCTTCCTTCGTTCCTTCCTTCCTTCGTTCCTTCATTCCTTCGTTCCTTCGTTCCTTCCTTCCTTCCTTCCTTCCTTCCTTCCTTCCTTTCTTTCTTTTTGCTTTTTGGGGTCACACCCAGCGATGCTCAGGGGTTACACCTGGCTCTTTGCTCAGGAATTACTCCTGGCAGAGTTTGGGGTACTATATGAGATGCCAGGGATCGAACACCCTACCCACTGGGCTATCTCTCCAGCCCCCAGAGTGTTGGTCTTTTCACCGCTGTCTTGGAGATAACACCAGCTTACTTTGGAAGAAAATAAAAGGAACAGAAAAGCAGCAAATTACAGTGTTTACCAACAAATTACTCACAATTGCCTGTGCCTTGGGGCTCCTGTCCACCCTAAAAAAAGTTTTGATTACCTTTCCACTATCAGAAAACACTAATCCCTATTGACTTTGCTAGCTTCCCACTTCCAGACTAAGCGAAACAAGAGTTGGTGGGAAATTGTCTGCAATGCCGAGCAGGCCACAGTAGACCCTGTCTTCTGACAGAGAAAGGCAGTTCTACACAGTGGCTAACGGGCCTACTCTGTGGAATTTTTTCTTCCTTTTCAACCAGACTCAGCCTTGTTCCTTTCTGGCAGGCAGACAAGCCTCCCCATCCAAGGACGCAGGAAAGTTCTGTTTTGACAAGCACAAGCATTCTTTTTCAGAAAGCCACAGAAGCAAATGGCTTTGTTGCAGGCCAACCCACTCCCTCCCAGCCCAGGAGCCACAGAATGGGAGCAGTGCTGGTGCGGACCGACGCAGTGGCCCCGGAGTACATAACTCCCATTATGTGGCTTCCACAAACGGGATGTACTTCCCATTGCAAATGCAGACGCTGGCAGGCCTGGGTGTCCAGCGCTGGGGCTGGCAAGGACCAAGGGGCTTGGCAGGAGTCATGAGGCATTTTTCTGTGGGCTTTGGTTTCCTGGCCAGTTGACCCCTGTCCAATGATTGTCCCAAGGTTCTGCCAGATAAAACAAGGAAAGAGCTTTTCTAGAAGCCTGGTGACTAAGACCAGGGAAGGGAAGTACAAACTGAAGCAGGGTGGGGGGCCCAAAGTTCCAACCCAGACCCAAACTAAGGAGACCCTTCCCCAGGCAATGACTCCAACTCACTCCTGTGGAATCCTGTGCAGTGGCCTCCAGTATCCTTGCCCTTGGGTCCAGTGCATGGTGAAGGCCATCCACAACCTGGCATAAGGCCCCAATCTTAGTCTCTTTGTGACTGAGAAACAGATTCCCCAGAACATAGGATGGTCTTTTTGACTTTGAACTATTTTTGTTTGTGAGCATAAGAGTTCTGAGCTAGGTCAACCTTGGCCAGAACCTGGTTCTTCTAGGTTGGGATGCTCTTCACTCTCAAACACCTCCTGGAACTCCTTGTCCAAGAGTCTTGAACTTGCTACCATAGGCACTACTACCTGGGGGTCAGTCAGGCATTACCTCCAGAAAATTCTGTTTTAAATGCATGTTAAATTAATGATTCTGCCCTATTTAAAAAGTATGTACACATGCAAGCAAGTTCTAAACTCCATAGTGGGAGACCAGTGGCGACTCCCCAGCCCTCCTTTCCAAAGGAGCAGCTGCATCTATTTGAGACCGAGACTGACGATGTGTGTATACTCTGGGGTCCATCTCCACATTGCCCTATCTCTTGAGGAGTTCTTCAGGAGTTCTTGGCATGTTCTTGAGGAACCTCCTTCCACAAGGTCTGGAATAAACTCATACTCCATCGACTACTTCTCATGTCTGAACTGAGGTGCTAAATGCAGAAATTGTTCAGTGTCCAGAATTCAAACTCTGGGAACTTTCATTCTTGGTTACAATTCAGCAATTCTATTTTGGCTGTTCTGTTATTTTGGTACCTAAGTGTGATTGCATAGATCTGTGAAATGTTGAAAATTCAGGAAGCACTTGAAGGGCTCTGGAATGTTGCTTATTGAAAAAAAAAGTCTTTGAAATCCTCCTATAAAGTTCCCTATGGAGATTTACAGTGAGGAAAATTGATATCTTCCTTGGTATGGGGATCTGGGGTTTGGGGGTCCTTGTGGTGTTTCTCAGCCAACAGGGGAAGAGATTTAGTTCTAGTACCCAAGGATGTGGTGCTCCTCAGGCCCTGTGGTGCTGGGGACTATCTGGGCCATCCCAGTAGTGTTCAGGGACTTCAGGGACTCATACAGTGATGCTTGGAGAAAACCACAGTACCAAGGTTGGGATCTGAGTTGGCCGCTCGCCCTAACCCCTGTACAATCCCTAAAGCCCTGAGTGAGACCTTCAGGACAAAGGACTCCATCCGGGCATCTGACAGCCAAAAGAATTCTGATTACTTGAGACCCTTTTGCTGTGGTCACTTTAGGTCTCCCACTATTGAATGACCCTGTCACTCTAACAATGTTCACTAACCACAAAATGTGGTGTGCCAATGCACAATGCTCAATTTCATTAAGTCTAGATTACTCTGGTTGTCTTGTCTTCTTCATTCACACCAGACCTGAGTAATCGAATCGTAACTTAGGAGTAATACATAGGGAAGGTCCCAGGTTTCAAGGGTTCTCTTCCACCTAAGGTAAATAGGTAAAGATAAACAAAGAAAAACCCTATTTATTAGGAAGCTTGAATTTTTGATTGATGTTTACTTATTTTTTTACATGAGAAAATGAAAACTGGGAGGTTAACCAGAGAAAAGAAGTAACAGGGTGGGTGGTACCTGGTTAGATCAGAACTGAAGCATTATGGGATTGTCAAGAGCAGAGTTTAAAGTCAGTTCCACTCGTGAGAGTACAGAGTTAAGTCTTCTGAGAGGAAGTGAGGTCGACTTCTGCCATTGTGCCACGGCTACTTGATTCATGACTGAATTAGATTAAAATGGGGGGGTTTTCCATGTAACTGAAATCTCCCCACTAGTGAAGCAAAGATAAACAAATGGGATTATATAAAATCGAAAAGCTTCTGCACCTCAAAAGAAATGGTGACCAAGATACAAAGACAATCCAGAGTGGGAAAGGATATTCACCCAATACCCATCTGACAAGGGGTTAATATCCAGGATATATCAGGTACTGGTAGCACTCCACAATAAAAAAACAGCCAACCCCATCAAAAAATGGGGAGAAGAAATGAACAGAAGCTTCCAAAAAGAAGAAATTAGAATGGCCAAAAGGCATATGAAAAAGTGCTCTTCATCTTTAATCATCAGGGAGATGCAAATCAAAACAACAATGAGGTACCATCTCACACCACAGAGACTGGCACACATCCAAAACTGCAAGAACAACCGGTGCTGGCGTGGATGTGGGGAGAAAGGGACTCTCATCCACTGTTGGTGGGAGTGCCGACTGGTCGAGCACTTTTGGAAAACAATATGGGCATTCCTCCGAAAACTAGATATTGAGCTCCCATTTGATCCTGCAATAGCACTCCTGGGAATATACCCGAGAGACCGAAAAACACATAGCAGAAACACTATCTATACTTCTTTATTCATCTCTGCGCTATTCACAATAGCCAGAATCTGGAAATGACCTAAATGCCTGAGAACAGAAGACTGGCTAAAGAAACTGTGGTTCATCTACACTATGGATACTATGAAGCTGTCAGAAAAGATGAAATTATGAAATTTACCTGCAAATGTGTTGCAGGCCACCTAAAAGTCTAGGCCTCTGCATCTGCCCTGAATTGCTTCCTGCCGGTCACTTCATAGATAGGGGATAGTTTGAATGTGGCAGTCTTATCTGAACATGTATTCTGTACTGGCTGGTATAAATATTCTCTCTTGCTACCACAAGCATCGTGGGACTAGCTAGATCTTACCAGCATATTTGCCAGGCCACGTTGGATCTCTAAGTAATTAGACCAGAGAGAAATGCTGTTTCCCTCCAAGCAAGCAAGCATGGCTCCCTGATAACTCAAAGGCAACTAAAATACAAAACTACCGTGAAGTAGACGAGACTCTTGTGAAGGCTTGGAGAAATATTTAACTGGCATTAGTATTAGTCTTTGGTACAGAGACATGCCATCTCAGAAACCCCCTTCTCTACCCTATAAAGGCAATCCCAGGCAGATCTTGGCTCAAGACATTATTTGAGGTGCTGGGAGAAATTACCTGAGGGGCATTTGATCCTTCCTGCCAGGGGAAGTTACATTTAGCTTATAGCTTCTCCCAGCTCTGCTAGGAGGATTTTAATTAGCTCTGGGTCCTTGTAAACAACCAGATGGTCTCCTGAAGTTGCTACATTCTATAGTGCTATTTTCCTGTTTTTATCTCTAGATAGCCCAGCCCAGAATGGGCTGTTCTGGGGAGTTTGGGCGGGTTTCTAGCTATAAAATAAGCTGTAAGAAGAAAGAAGGTTCCTATTTTTTCCCCCTTTTGCCATTTCGGCTTCCCTTGGTGTTTTGCTTCTCCGTCCTCTCCATTCTCTGTTGGGCCTCAACATGTGGTGGCAGCCATCTTGTCCTACACCTGGCTGGGGCCTAGCTGGGAACCCAGAGTCCAGAGGTTTTCCCTGCTCTTTGGATTGTATATTGGAACCTGTGATAGTAAAGTTCTTTTAAAACTGCATCGGATACCTGAGTCTTCATCCATTCCCGCCCGGCCGGAGGTAGAAGGGAACTTGCTTCCCGACACTGTCGGGGGACCCCGGGGCGCCCCGACACAAATGGATGGACATGGAGACTATCATGCTGATTGAAATTAGTCAGAAGGAAAAGGACAGATACAGAATGACTGCATTCATTAATAGGATATAAATAGATACCAGTGTTTTACTAAGTATGGGAAATGGTAATGGAAGATTAAAACTCACCATTGAATATATACAAAGAGACTTAAGTGATGAACTCTAAATATCTGCAGAGCTAGCCACAATGTGTAAAAGGAAGAGGGAGAGAGATGCAGAGACAGAGAGAGAGAAGAGAGGGAAACGGGGCTACCTACTATTGAGGCAGCCTGGGGGTTGGTGGGAGGGTGGGGTACATTGGAGGTGGAAATGGGGCACTGGTGGAGGGATGGGAGCTGGAATACTGTATTACCAAGAACCAATTACGAAAACCTTTGTAATTGTATGTTTCACGGTGGGTATAATAAAAATTTTAAAAAATCTCCCCCACTAGCATGCATCTTGAGTCTGGGATAGCTGTGGCGAGAGTGGCTGGAGGGTCTATTCTCTAAATAGACTGTCTTGCTCTTCCTTTGCTTTGTCTCCCATTCTCACACATATATTCAATAAAGAGTTATTACACAACTGCCAGATGCCTGGTGCCATGCCAGGCTTAGTAGGGTACACACTGGTGAGTAAGACAAAACAGACTCTTGATCCCAGAGACCTCACCATCTGGTGGAGACTTCAGACAGAAGGAGGCAAACCAAATAAATAATTCCAAATAATTGCCAGTCACCATTACAACTTTGAAGATAAAGAATAAAATCTTATGAGAGAGGACAAGTAGAGCTACCTCTCTCAGATTGAGGGACCACAAAAGGCCTCCCTGGAACAGTGGCTGAGGCCTGAATCAAGGCAAGGAGATACATCTTGAGAAGGGAGAAGCACATGGGGCAGAAGGAAGAGTATAATAAAGGAACGTCTGTAGGCCCTCTACAGAACCAAGCCCAGGCCACCACGATGGAGCAATGAGGTAGAGAACGGCATATAATGGGCAGTGAGACAGAGAGGATGAAACCATCAGTAAAAAATTCAGGAGGACTCAGAAGCTTTAAAGATAGAATGGTGCTGTCCAAACCATATCTTCATAAGTTAAAGCTCAAGGTGCTGTAGAATGCATGTTTTGCATGCAAGAGTCCCAGGTTTTATCCCCAGCACCACCTGGTCCGCCAAACAACAGAACACAGAAATAAGAAATAAAATCTCACTTTTGCAGCTATGTGGGGAGACAAGTAAAGAGCAGAGCAGGGCCGGAGCGATAGACCAGCGGGTAGGGCTTTTGCCTTGCACACGGCTGGCCCATGCCGGCCCGGTTCCATCTCCGGCATCCCATATGGTCCCCCGAGCACCGCCAGGAGTAATTCCTGAGTGCAGAGCCAGGAGAAAACCCCTGAGCATCGCTGGGTGTGACCCAAAAAGCAAAAAAAAAAAAAAAAAAAAAAAAGACCAGAGCATAGGTCAAGACAAGAGATGGCCAATCTAGAACTGAGCATTATATACAGGCAAAAGATACACATGACAACCTTTCAATGTATGTATTGTAATCCACAATGTGGAAGGGAAGGAAAAGAGAAAGAGATAGAGAGAAAGGGAAAGAAATAAAGAACCTGCCATGGAGGCAGGCTAGGGGAGGGAGAAGGGAATCGGGGACATTGGAGGTGGGAAATGGGCACTGGTGGAAGGATGGGTGCTGGAACACTGTATGACAGAAACCCAAATATGAACATCTTATGAACATCTTTGTAATTGTATATCTCACCGTGGTATAATAAAATACTTTTTAAAAAAAGGATAGGAGATGGAGGAAGGATGCTAAGAGGTCTGGATCTCTGAGACAAGAGCTGGATATGGGTATTAGGGCCTTTATCTGAACTTACGTCACTGGGATTAGTTCCTCCACGATTCCACAGATGCTCAGGCTTGGAGGCAAGCTCCTAGATGAACAGAGACCATTTTCTATGGTGCATGCTTGCTTGTTCTAATTCTCAGAAGTCTTGAAGTCTTTTTAAATGGAATCCCCTGGTCCTCACTTGCATCTATAAGCTGAAAGTCAGACCTTCCCCAGACTCCTGGTTCAAGGTTATTCAGAACATGGATCTTACTCTGCCTGCTTGCAGCCTATACTGCAGGTAAATATGCCCCTCAGGCCAGCACCCACTCCAATACTTAGTCTCACTGGTTAGGTTTGTTCCTTACTAATTCCTATCTGCCAACTCTCTATGGCCCTGACATGCCTCTCAGATTTTCCATAATGTTTCTTTCATTGGATATTATACTCCTACACGTTGATGGGTCTATTCCAATCTAGTTTACTTCTTGTATCATGTGTTGTTGATGTCCTGTTCTAAATCTCTTCATCCCCTGAGAACTCTATTTTGTAGCCAAAGGGATGCACTTTTTACCTGCTCCCCTCCTGCTAGTCTAAATCCAAACCAAACAACCACATCCCTTCACTTTGCAGGCTTCCTATCCCCTGGGTGGCAGGCTGAGATAATGGCAAGGAAGTCACCATCTATTACCCTATCTACTCTTAATCCATCCAGAGTCTTTGCAATGTGACCAGAATCTGGCTTCCCACACTGCCACGCCTACTCCGAGCACAGCAATAGGAGCATTATACAATGAACATGCATAAATCCATATGTCTATAAGGCAGACCTTTGTGCATATGTGTATATCAATATATAAATAGATATATATGTATAAATGTGTATATATACACATATATATAAACATATGTGTAGGTATGTTATTTCACTTGTAGTCAGAGAAAACTGCCACAGTGATGCTGGGTTTTTACTTCAATTCTTTTATCATGCTGATCTAAGACTGCATGTGTTGGAGTTCATGGATTAACAGTCAAAGATGTGGAGTTATTATCAGGAACTGGTCACCAAGTGGTATATTTCTGTGTTGTTTCCATTCTCTCCTTCTGTTCATCTTTCTATATAACAGTGTCCTGGTGACTTTTTTAAAAAGGGTGTCAAGCAGCAGGTGCCAGGGAGCCCTCCACTGAGAGAAGGGCCAATAACATCAGGAAAGCATTTCCTTACTTTCTCTCTTCCTCACAATTGACTGTTATCTTTGTTCATCTACCTTCTTTCCTTTGGTTCATAATTCCTCACTTTTATCCATGACTACAATCATGCTGCACAACATACAACTTCAAAATCTAGACTACGTACCTATTCAATTTCTGGGTCTATGGGCTGGAGACTTAGGCTAAGTAGATTTATTCTTAGAATTCACTCACTTATACATTAGTTGTCTAAATATTGGCCCCTTGGCTTGCATGACTCAACTCTGCTCCACATCCTGGTCCCAACTTTCAGTAGTCTAAATCTGGTACATGGTCATGGTGGTCACACTCTAGAGCATAAATGCAAGTGAAATGATGTATGTGCTCATTCAAGAATGTGCATGTGTTAGCTATACCTACTAATATCCCTCTGGATAAGGCAAGTCACATTACTGGAAAAAGAGAGTGGGACGTCATTTGAGGTCATGGCAAAGTGTGTGAGCACCAGAAAGGATAAAGAATTGGAACCATGGAACTGACCACTCTACCACACCAACACACACCAGGTTCCCAGACCTGTATACCTGTTTTTTTTTCTTGGTTTTTTGGGTGAAGAGAGTGAAACTAATTGGGAATTTAGCTAGATTTAACATCACTGAAAAGCTTTTACTATATTGTAAACTCACAGTAAATGTTACCCTTTTTGGTATATAATTCAGTAGGACTTTTACCACTTATTCAGATTAATATATTACTCTGTAACTCTCTGTACCAAATTAAGTACAAGACTGTTCTAATTATCCTCTCTCAAATTTTTCTATTTTTTAAAAAAAATATTTTATTATACCACCGTGAGATATACAATTACAAAGGTGTTCATGTTTGGGTTTCAGTCTTACAGTATTCCAGCACCCATCCCTCCGCCCGTGCCCATTTCCCACCACCAATTGTCACCAATTCCCTCCCCCCCCCCCAGCCTGCCTCTATGGTAGGCTCTTCATCTCTTCTCTCTCTCTCTCTCTCTCTCTCTCTCTCTCTCTCTCTCTCTCTCTCTTCATTCTTTTTACACATTGTAGCTTGCAATACATACATTTAGAGGTTGTCATATGTATCTCTTTGCCTATATTCAATGCTCAATTCTAGGCTTACGGTATTATCATTTCCAATGATTATTAGCATACTGTTCCCTTCTCTGTCTTACCCAACCCTTGACTCCCACACACTTGTGTTGATTCCACCTATTGACAAGACCTCCTGATCCATGTTTTGCCTGGCCATGGATATTGGTATCATATTATATATATGTATGTATATATATACATATGTATATATATATATATATAGATGTATATATATATATATACATATATATGCCATGCAAATAAATGTGGTCACTCTATATCTGTCCTTTTCCTTCTGGCTAATTTCACTCAGCATGATCCTCTCCATGTTCATCCATTTATAGGCAAATTTCATGACTTTGTTTTTCCTAACAGCTGCATAGTATTCCATTGTGTAGATGTACCATGGTTTCTTTATCCAGTCATCAGTTCTCGGGTACTCTGGCCCCCAAAGCTAAGGATTTAACAGCAACTATGGAATATTGTGAAGCCAGATCTCAAACTTTAGCCAGGGGAAAACACACCTAATTGAAAATCAGGTGAAAAATCTTCTGAACACTCTGGGGAAAAGAAATTAATAAAATCTTTTGGCTAGAGGGAGCTCATCTTACAGAGACAGCCACCCCATCATCTGACAAAAAGAAAGAAAATCTAGAACAGGGTGCTAACAATTGTCGAGGGTACTAATGCCAACCTAGAACTGAGCATTAAATAGAGGCAAAAAAGATACACATGACAACCCTTTAATGTATGTTCTGTAATCCATAGTCTGGAGGGAAGGAAAAGAGAAAGAGAGAGAACGGAAAGAAATAAAGAACCCGAGGAGGGCGGGGGAGGGGGAGGGACCGGCGGTGGTGGGAGATGGGCATGGTGTCGGATGGGTGCTGGAACACGGTATGACCAAACCAAATATGAACTTTTTAATGTATATCTTGTAATTGTAAAAATAAAAAATTAAAAAAGAAAAGACAAAAACTATTAAATATTTCATAGTAAAAAAAAGAAAGAAAATCTGGGGGGAGTTTGGGGGGGGAGGGTTGGAGAACATTACAAAGAGACAGAGAGAAAGAGCGATAGCAGAGGAGCAGGTCTTGCTCAGCCCGGTTCTTCCTATTGCTCAGATCTCCTCTAGCCCATGGCCGCTAGCGTGCCCTTGGATTTCATGTCCGAGTTTCTAGCACTCAGAGCTCCACTTCCTTCCTTCTTCATCTGTCTTCATTCTCCTGTCTAAAAGAAATGTACAGCACAGTGTTTCTCCATGGAACCCTATTTGGTGTTGCCTGGCTTGCAGTGTGCAGGGAAGTGAGATTTTGGTTCCTGGAAAATGTAATAAACAATTTGATCTTTGCAATGCTCCCGCACTCCCGCTGAGTTCGCCTTTCCTTATCTCCCAGCTCTCTCAGCTGCGGGGTCATTTGATCTGGATTTGTCTTATCACCAGCAAACAGGTGATGAACGAGGAGTTGGGGTGGAAGCTGTCTCTTGTTTGAGGTTGCTAGCTTGTTGGGGGAGGGGGCATTCATACGTGTGCAGAGAGATTGCAGAAGTAAGCATAAAACTCACTCCACATGTCTGTACTCTAGGCCTCTGGCCCTCTGAGGTCTCTGCTCCCTCCAGTTTACTCTGACAGAACTCTTCCAGGGGGTTCAGAGCATTCATGAGGCTCTCCTGGGGTCTATTCACCCTGAATTACTTCCCAGAGGACAGAATTTCCCTGCAGGGCCAGGCTGATCTGAAAACAATAGCTGCTGCTTATAAATCACTATTCTAGTTTTCAGCATAGTGAGGAATGGAGACCTTAGGGGATTACTCGACCTTCCCCAACGGCAGCCTGGCGGGTACCATGGTGGGGTTGCCCCAGGTAACCTGCTGGGTCTTGAGCTTCAGATGTGAGATTAAAGGATCAAGGAGAAGCTGTTGAGTCACGGCATCTGACCCACTTAAACCTGTTCTACTCTCTTCGTGAATCCAACGTCCTTTGAGAGGAATCGCCCGGTGTTGTATCTCTTTGGCAGGGCTGCAGGGAGAAAGCCCTCAATTTCTGCCAGAATAGAAAAAGAAATGCTGGGAAAAATGGAATCTGGAAGAATTGCTCTCTAGGCCCAGCTGGACAGAGCCCTGGGAGGCTAAAGGCTGACTGTTGGACTCCATGGCCTAGTGTTCTAAATACAAACGAATGTACCCAGCTGGCCGACTTGTCACCTCTCAGTCCTGTGCCTTGGGGGTAAGATGTCATAAAAAACAAGTCAGCTATCCTTTAGGGGAGTCATTTCAAGATTTTTCATCTCTGCTCCCCAGCTCACTCTCCTGCTGCTGCTGTCACTAAGATGTCAGCACCCAGATGAGCGCAGGACCCAACCCAAGCAGGCATCAACAAGATTGTCAGCCCAGTGAATGACCCCCTGCCCCATCTCCCACCTCTGCCCGGGGCCCTGCTGGGATATTCCTGCCTTAACTGTCACCTTTTCTGTGGCCTTCCCCTCTCCCCAGCCAGAAGAGCTGCCATCTCTCCCAAGGAAGAATAAGCCGTGTGCAAGGTCACATAAACACAGGCCCTGAACAAGCTTTGCCCGCCCCCTTTCTCCCCCAGTGGCTGCTCTTCCCAGCTAAGGGCTGCTACATCCAGCCCCCACAGTAACTAAGCAGGGCAAGAAAATGTTCAGACACTGCATCCGCTGTAGGTCCACAGCCTGTGCCAGTGAAGGACACAGAGTAAAATTGAAAAGGAATTTGAATGACAAAGTGACATCATGTCCATCTCCCTAATGATGGGACAAGTGGGTCTTCCTCTCCCTGGCAAGGCAAAGCTGCCAAACCCAGATCTGTAGTTAAAAGCCCATTCGCCTGGTTTTAAGTCACCATCTCTGCTCAATACCTAAAACAAAGAGAATGAATTATGGAATAGGACGAAGGGAGCTTGTTAATTTTCCCACTGATGCACTGTGAAATGAAAGCTTTATTCTAAGAATGGTATATCCTCGGGGCTCTCTCTGGAGAGGCGCTGACAAATCCGAATGTCCTTACTGTTTCTTTTACCCCTGACTTTATGGCTTTTTCTATACACATTTACGGGACATGTATATTTCATGCAAAGTCTGTATCTGTAGGAACGTGTGGAGTTCAAGTCTGTGATTCTCTTTAGGGCTTTCTTGACAACAAAGAGAGCTTAGGTGATGTTATTGATGAACACACACACACATTAGATTGCATACAGCCTGTGTATCTATTATAGAAACATATCCACGTGGCCTGCTGCCTACCATCCATACTGGTTAGTGAGAGCCCATCTCCAATTGGGACCCAATGAAATAATCATGATAATTTTGCCTTCACGCATCACCTTTCATCAGGGAGGATAAAAAGGACTTCACAAACGCCAGGTTCCTCTTTGATCCAGGCTCCAATCGGATCAGCCTATCTCCATTGTGTATTCTTGCCCTCGCCCTGCAGATGGGCCTCTCCTTGATGGCAATTGAACTTCCATATGCAGAGCACCAAGAGGCCACCCTGACCTGGGAGCCTGCTGGCAGCTGCTGGGAGGAGGGGGCTACTTGGGCTTTTTTCTCCCTGTATTTGCCACAGAACAGGGATCGTAAATATGAGGAAAGAGGGGGAAAATGCTTCAGCTATGCGTTTCATTTTGAGGAGGGGCTGTGCTTAATGGGGAGATGGAGAAACATTCTAGACAGCGAGGAACAAATCTCCAGCATGTAGGTGTTGCCTAAGGCTCTGCTTCTAGCTGTCTTCTCATTCACACCCAGAGCTTCAGCTATTAACTCTCTGGGAAGGACTCTGAAATCTATATCCCAGGCTCAAACTCTCCCTTGGGTCCAGCCAAGTATCTCCAGCTGTCTCTGGGCGTTTCCATCCACATATTTCACGGAAACATCAAACTCTGTTTCTACCAAGTGCAGTATATGACTCTGCCTCCTCCTTCACTCTCCCTTCCCTGACTTTCCTATACATTGCCACTGGAATTAGAGCTCTGAGGGAGTCAAGCTTCTGTATTTTGAGGGAACTTGCCTTTTTGAGCAAAAGCGAGGAATGGAGAAGGCAGTAAGAGTGACCAGGTCGTGTGGGAAGAAGAGAGATTCCAGGGATGATGGGGTAGGGATGACCACATTGTGGACCTCCTTGTAAGGGTCCACACTGGCTGTTCTAGGTAAACAATTTAGGAACAAACAATCCCAGCAGAGAGAAGAGCAACGACTATGACCCAAACATGAATACTGTGAGACAACAATGAGACCTGCCTGTTTGGGGCGCAGAAGAGACGTGGGGTGACTAGAACAGGAAGAGAGGGAGGACAGGGTGATGCGCAACAGGGAGGCAGCCTCTGCTGTTGTCTGACGGGGGTATCTGGAATGTCTTCACGTGTCAGTCACAGCAGACAGGGGGTTCAGCAGGACCTCTGGGAGCCACTGTTCATCCAGATGACTCTCAGCTGAGGCTTTGTGTCACTAACCACTGTTCTATGTCACGCGCTGTCTTTCCAGAGTCCAACAGGGAAGGCAGGCAAGGTTTTTGTAAGCTTTAAAATTCCCCGAATTTCCTTTTCTGGGTCTCAGACAGAGTCTTCTGTGTTCAAGCTGATTGGCAGCTCAATGGCAAACAAAACCTCCCTTCTGTGAGGACTGTGCAAGCAGTAGACAGCCTGAACGAAGGCCGGGAATGTGATGTGGGCCAGAGAACCCAGGTCTAGCTGTCTCCTGTTCTGGGCATTTCGATCTGGGGACCCATCTGTTCACACCCCACGGCGTGCCTCTTGGAGGCAGAGGTGAGTTTAAGCACACGGACATGGACAGGTGCACCCGTGTCTCAGCTGCTGTAAGCTGCTGTTGTCAGATCATGGCTGATCTGTTCTCCAGAGACTTGCCCTCAGGTTACACCTCACACCAGGGACAACAGGCATGACACACATGAGAGAACAATATGACCGACCTCTGACCTCTGAGTGAGACAAGCCTAACCCCTGCTACAGAGGTCCTGTGAAATCAGCCAATGCTGTCTCCAGCAGGTCCCTTCCTGACTCTCGCACTGCTACCCAGTGGCCCTGCCCCCTTCCCCTGAGATGTGCCAAGCACTTCAGTTCCTCACTGTGATGCTGGATCAAGCTCTGATTCTGCGGCATGACCTACAACAAACAGAGGAGAGCCAGACTTTGAAGAAGCCCAGACTAGCCATCTCTGTGAAATTGTTTGGCTATCTTTCTGCTTTTAATTGATCATTGATTTAACAAAGATGTAGAGATGTGTTTCCATAATTTAGAGGGTACAGACTGCTCCCTCAGAGAGCTTACTGACCCCACATAGGGACCAGGTCAAAAGGCATTCGCTGGAGTTTTCAGTGGCCACACAGAATTTCATCTTGGAAATTAAATTATTTGCCTACATGTTCCTGTTTTCAAGTTCCCAGAGCAGGCTAACCAGAAGCAAGACCACCCAAACTGTCCTTCTGGTCTGTAAGTTATAAGGATTAGACACCCAAATGTCCTGATTAACTTCATGACCTCAGCTGATCTTTGAGCTGACCCTCATCCATGCAACCAGGTAAAGAAGCATAGTTAAAGGGATGAACAAGGAGACAAAGATACTATAATAGGTAAGACACTTTCCCTGTACACCAACCCTGGTTTCATCCCTGACAACCCATATAGTTCCCTGGGCAC
Organism: Cryptotis parvus; assembly: GCA_021461705.1. Classification (NCBI taxonomy): domain Eukaryota; kingdom Metazoa; phylum Chordata; class Mammalia; order Eulipotyphla; family Soricidae; genus Cryptotis; species Cryptotis parvus. The sequence continues at coordinate 55,813 of JAJIBD010006267.1, read as the reverse complement.
TACCAGAAATGATCCCTGAGCACAGAGCCAGGAATAGCCCTGAATACTGCAGGCTGTGATTCAAAAACAAAACATTTGTCAAAATAAGGAGATAAAAGAGAACTTAACCTAGGGGGCATTTGAGGAGCTCATCATCCCCCTCTCTCTCTCTCTTTAAAAATTTACTCTTTTCAGCCTCTAGGGAGGGACTCCACCCAAAGTGGATGTGACTGGGTGTTTTGGAGAAGAATCTGGCCATTATTTTAACCACCAGACTGCAAAACCCTAAGTTTCTGCCCAATTTTTGAGCTGAGAGTCATTCCATTGTTCTCATAATCTAAGGAAACGTTCTGTCTTCCCTGCACCCCCAACTCCTTCAGTGCTACCATGGAGAAAAAGCACAATCTGCCCTGGGAGCCCAGAACCTCCTTGATGTCCTGAGCTTTTCCTCTGTCCATGGGACTTCCTGCTCCCACTGACCAAATCACCATCCACACTTCCATGTCCCACCTGCAGCAGGGAGAGGGGAACAGGTGGACCCCAGAGGAGGGCCTCTGTGACAGGCAGCCTGATTGCAGGAATTCTCTGCTCTGGATGCTATCAGAGGAGCTCAGGGGCTCAGGTTCTGCTTCTTGGGTGTGCCTTGTGCAGCTACCCCAAATCTACACTAAGAAAAAAATCCATGCTCTTGAATGTAGGCAAAGGTATATATATATATATACATATATACATATGTATATATACATATATACATATATATACATATATTATATTAGGAAAGGTATATATATATATATATATATATATATATATAGGCAAGCCACAATGTGTAAGAGAGCAGAGAGAGAGAGAGAGAGAGAGAGGAGGAGGAGGAAGAGGAGGGAAAGTGCCTGCTATAGAAGCAGGCTGGGGAGGGTGAGGGAATCGGGGACATCGGTGGTGGGAAATGTGCACTAGTGGAGGGATGGGTGCTGGAAGACTGAGTGACTGAAACCCAATGATGAACATCTCTGAAATTATATAGCTCATGATGGTATAATAAAATATACAAAAAGAAAAGAACAAATCCATGCTCTCCTGTTGCTGTCTTGAAATCTAAACAACAAATAAAAGTTCCTGCCTTTTCATCTTGCTCTGGGTGACATTATGTATCTAGTTCTCAGGAGTGGGGTACCAGTGACACATCAAGTATTGTTCAGAGTGACCTGCCTAAAAACAGTAGGAAAATCAAAATGTCTTGGAATATTTTCCCCCTCCAGAATACAGTTGGCTCCCATAGGCTTTGGGCAGATTTCTGCAGTTAGACAGTGTTCCAAAAGTTCCCTTCCTCCAAAGAGACGCTGTATGTTCCAGCATTCAGTTGTGATTCTTCTCATGGCTTCTAGAGAGCCAACAATCTCCCCAGTTCCTGGAGCTTCTCTGAAACACCAACAAATCCCCTCTCTTCTACGCCTCTGCAGAACACACCGCCACCTTCCTCCATTCCCTGTATCCTGCCACTAGGGATACTTTTGTCTCTATCCATGTGCAGTGAGACAGTGGTCTTCCCTCACAGATTTCCAAGTATAGATGGCAATAATGCAAGCCAAGGCTTTCAGTATAGCCCCAAGGAAACTGACTTGCTAAATCCAAGGCCAAAGTAGCACTCTACTGTGCCCCCAGGATGGAGTGGAAAGTATCCTATTCTGGCAAAAGCTTTATCCAAAAACAAATACACACTCATACATTTCACAATTCCCTGTCTCCTGGGCTGAGTGCTTGCTTTGCATGCAGATCACCTGGGTTTGATTCTACAGCTTCACATGTTTCTCAAGCATATAGGAACAGACCGAGCATTAAGCTTGTAGTAGCCACTGATCACTGCTGACTCAAAACAATAACCAAAACAAAAGAATACTTCAACTCCTCTTTTTTTTTTACTTTTGTATAAATTGCATATAAATTAAAGTGGGAGATAAGAGCAGAATCAGGAATTATGAAACCAATTCTTGATATTTCCCTTTGCAAATGTCATCAAGAGATCTGGCTTTGGAATATTCCACTTCTGTGTCTCATTGCCTCTGTGCAAACTTTAGCATTAGCACCTTGTTACAGGTACAAGGTCCTGAATGGAGGACCATAAATTGAATATCATCTTATTTGCACAGGCCTGTAAAGTTTACTGAAGCATCTTCTGTAACCCGCCTCATTTGGTCCTCCTAATAGCTCTGTTGTAGACATAAAAAAATGTTCTTTTTCTAGGGGCGAATCTATTGAGATTTGATTGACTTTGTGGCTTTTCCTTATCCTTTAACTCCTAAATGAGGCAGCAGAGGTGGAGACCCCCCACCCCAACAGGTTTTACTCCCAAGTGTTGCTTTGCATGTCTGCCCAGGAAACAGATGCAGATTTTGGTGACAGAGAGTAGAGAGCAGGCTCCAGTAGGTGCTATGCAACTATGGGGGTAAGAAATATGAAAATACTTTGAACTCTCTTCGAAAGGAGGTGCTGCTATTGGAATATATTACAGTAGAGCATGTTACTCTTTCTGTGGTTATGTTTTAGTCATTTCAGTTGACTATTTTGGAGGCCAAAGTTCATTGCCACCTTGGAATGGTTATCCCACTGCTAAACTTTGTCTGAATAACCCTAAACTTGGTCTATTTTTCTTTTTACCTCATGTACTCTGGTTTAATTGGCATCTTGGGGGTTGATTATATCTTCCTTTCTCCCAAATGAAACATACTTTTCTGCTTATCCTCTCACCTAATTACATTGTCCTCAATAAAGGTGATAAGGTTGAGACAATCTCTCAAATCTCATTCAGGAACATTTTTGCTGTAGAGACCATAAGTCATAAGACTTAACAAGTTCCACCATATACATACAATTCCAAAGAGTCCAACATGGCTACTCCAATGTAGTGGACAAGGAGGCAGAGAACAAAGGCTTCCAGAGAGATGTGTGGGCAATATTTTTTATTTTTATATCACACATAATAACTACATGGAAGACAGCTCTGACCATGAAGTTTTACTTAACGAGGATAGTATAAATGATCTAGAAAAACCACCAAAAGGGCAAAGTGCCTTGGTGAAAACTGACTAAAAATAAGGAATAATGGGTAATAATAACGGATAACTATATTTTGCACATAATGCACTTAGGATGTGCTAAACGCTTTTCACATGTTTTTTTTATTCTAACACTGAGTCTTTTGGCTATAGAAATAATCAGGAAATTAGGATATAGAGTGGTGTTGCAAAAGTTCCAAGGTCACATATTAGTGGACATTTAGAATTCAAACCCAGATCCTTGAATTTGAAGTTTTTTCTGTTACTCATTGTATTTGTGTGATCTGACCCTTAAAGGACATTAGGCAACAAAATCAAAGATGTTTCTATTGCATTATGGTCCTAAGGTCTACTTTAAGGAGAGAATAAAGCACATTTGTGCCCAAGTTCTACCAGTGGATGCACTATAAAAATGGGCATGATTCTTTAATTCTCCTCCAGTGTTTAAAAAAAAACTTTTCCCTGGATCATAATGTAAAGACTGCCTCTTGACTCAAAGTTTTGCAAGCTAAACACATCTTTAAAAGAGCTCTCATTGTGTTACAGAAAAATGTTTTCCCAAAAATATGCATTCCTTTAAAATTTTATTCTCAGAGGCAGTCATGAGACTTATTGCCTCCCTGGCCAAATTCACCACATGAAAGCAAATGAAAACACCACTCAACTGATTAATATGAATTAGTCTTTCCATAACCCTTTTTATTGTCAAAGTGCTTTGGCCTGTTGCTGTTGGTTTATAAAAATGAAGTCATTCAGCCAGACCAAGTACCATAGAGAAAGATTTCACTAGGTTTTGATTCAATTAAATAGTTCATCATTCTTTTTCCAATACTATACTAAATTTTTTTACAAGAGGAAAGACTCAGGTTAAGAAAATCTAGTGCTAAGGCCCGTGATAGCTAAGTGGCAGAGTGTCTACTTGTAAGCATGAAGACATGAGTTTGAGCCCCTAACATGACTCCACATGATGAGTACAATCTGAGGGCACCGTTATGACACCAATTTATGTTCCCTGATGATCACCACCAGAGATTCAGCACCATAATCAAGTGTGCAACCCCTAATCATCTCAACTATGAATGGAAAGGGTGGAGAAGAGAAAACCCTCTGGAATAATATTTTCACTATAGTCAACCAAAGAAGTAGACAATAACAGACTATCCCTTCCAACTATGTAGTATCTCTACAAGAAAATAATTGGCAGCCTTTGTTCTTTTCTTCCCTTAAAGAGTAATGGGACCTTCCCTTGCTACTTGGTTATAAGCATGGCATGTTAGAGAAAAGTGGCCCTAGATCAAAGGTAATGTGGAAAGAGAAGTGTCTCAGTTTGGGTTTTCCCAGCAGCAAATTCTGAGCAGAATTGGAGTATAAATGGCTTATTTGAGAGAGAATCCCAGGAAATACTGGGAGAAGAGTTGAGAATTAAAATAGGGAAAGTAGAGCCATCAAGAGTCTATTATTGGGGCCCGAGCTATGGCACAGCGGGTAGGGCATTTGCTTTGCATGCGGCTCGCCTGGGTTCAACACCCAACATTCCATATGGTCCCTCAAACACCACCAGGAGTAATTCCTGAGCAAAGAGCCAGGAGTAACCCCTGAACGTCAGCAGGTATGACCCAAAAAGAAAAAAAAGGAGCCTATTATCAATGAACTGATTCTGTTTGGGGGAACTTCAGGTTAATCTTACTTGGCCATGTGGAAATCACTGAAGAACATTCACCCTTCAATTCCAGGCTCTGGGGTGAGAAACTGCAATTTTATACACCATTTCTCACCAAGTGCTGCAAGAGCAATTTCATTCTTCCTTGGTGCAGGAGAAGCCAGCTTCAAGAGTCAGAGAGGGCACTCAAGCAAAATGTACTGGATGTCAACAATGGGAAGATGGGTCAGCATACATGCAATGGATGCCAATTCCGTCTACATCATGGGAAAAAATCATAAGGAAGAAGAGGAGAAAAGATCAACGACAAGAATGATGTCTACATTAGACATAGTGTTCTGTATGAGCACAGACATAAAGCACAATTTATGCCTGTTTTTAATGGCAGAAGGAACTCAGGAAGACTTGTGAAACCACCACTGTGTCTCTGGGTAGAGAAAAGCTTCAGTTATTTCTCTCGATTGTTGCCATATTCTCCCCTTTCTGATGGTTCACATTGGTGCAAACCACCCCAATACTCCTGATTTATTTCTTTCTTCTTGCCTTATTTCTCTTCTACTTCCGTGTCCTGTGTCTTTTTCCTGTTATAATTCTCTTTCTGTATCCATAGTGCATACCTGTTATTTTTCTCTGCCCAACATTCTCTCCAGAGGGATGAATCTAGCTAGTACCCACCTCTTCTAATAAAAGCTTTGATGACTCATTCTGCACTCTCTAGCCTTGGCAGACTGTGCACACCTGCATAAATCAGATGCCATAAATCCTTGGAATTTAACTTTTGAACAGAATGAATGTGAGTGACATTACTTCCTGCTCCATGACTCCAGGAGTGCTCTAGTGCTCTAGTTCCCTTCGTTCTTCTAATTTTTTCTTCTATTCCATAACATATGACATATGAATCTAGTGTGTGTCTATATATATATATATGTCTATATATATATATGTCTATATAGACATATATAGACACACATACACACATATACATATGAAAGATATAGTTTTTCATATGTATATGTCTTTCATAGTCTATATATGAATATTATAATATTCATAGGTTAAAAGATTCAGTACTATAAAATATTCCTAAAAATTGATTACCCAAACAAAACAAGAATAGATATTTTTTGTTATTTGTAAATGAGTATGCTCTTTCCAGAGAACATGTGGAAGTACAAAGAGCAAATGAGAAACTTTTGAAAAAGAATGAAGCAGGAAGATTTTCTCCATCAGACAACAGAATTATTATAGAGCTCTAATAATACAGATAACTAAGGAAAAAAAAGAAAAATGCAGCAATGACAGAGACTCAAGAGAAAAAGGTACATTTGTATATATATGTATATATGTATACATATCAAGTATACATATATACAGATATATATGTATACATATATACTGATATATATGTGTACATATGTACACATATATATGCATACAATATACATATATATGTGTGTATATATATACACACACATATATATACAATTCAATAAATGGTGCTGGAAACAGTAGTATATCAATATGAATAAATATTATATGGCATTCTCCTTCATACTAAATACAAAAATAAATTCCAAATAGATTTCAAACCTGAATGCGAAAGACCAGACAACAAAATGTTTAGGAGAAAATAAAGCATAGAATCTTCATAATCTTGGAGGAGAAAGATAACAAAGGAACTAAATAAATAAACAAAAGAATTAGAGTAAATATTGTCTCTTATTTGAAAAAAATAAGCTAACCTCTAGAGGGGAAGTTTTTATGTTGTTCATGGTGATAATTTCATGAGTGCACACTTACCTTCAAATTTAATTTCCATAACCTGCAATCAAGTTATGGGGAAGTCTTTGCCTCCTGATTCCTCAACCCACTCCTCCCTAAAGTTTACACATTTCTTGGGTTAAATAAGGCATAGAACACACTGACATAACGGACAAGATTACTAAACTGAACTCAAATTAACAACTTATGTTTCTAAAATTTACCTTTTAGAGCATGAAATTACTTTTAGGGGCATGAAAATGCAAGTCACTAAGTTGGAGAAAATATTTGGAATCTATCAAACGGACAGAGAATTTGTGTCTGGAATATAAAGTACTGTAAATATATATACTTGTAAATATATATATTTATGTATATATATTTATATATGTACACACATATGTGTGTGTATATATATAATGAAAACATAGGCAATAAACATTTTGGATACACTGTTTAGATAATATCAAAGTGATCAAAAATTTGAAAATTTTTGGTTTTGATTCATTTTTTTATAATCTTGATTCATTTTACTATAATAGAGAAAAATTGCAGTCACTTAAAGAGATATTAATGCAGTTTAGCCTTGAGTTTATTTTATGTATCCATGCACCTTTAAATTCATATACATATATATATATATATATATAGAGAGAGAGAGAGAGAGAGAGATATATCACTGTATCACTGTCTTCCCATTCATCATCGATTTTTTTTTTTGAGCAGGCACCAGTAATATCTCCATATGTCTTGTTACATGCTAGTAGAGCCCAAGGGCATCTGCTTGCTCCATGAATATAAAGAGCCTCAAACCATTCCATCAGGTCATGGGAATGAGGTCTATAATTGTTACATGCATTTGGCATATCAAATACAACATGGGTAGCTTGCCAGGCTCTACCGTGCAGGTGGCATACTCTTGTAGTCACCTCCTGATCTCCAGCATTTATTGATGACCCACACGGCTGCTTGCGGCCGTGAGCCAGACTGTGATCAGCTCTTCTGCTGGGTGGAGTTCTGACGAGGAGGGAGTCCGGATGTGGAAAATGGCGGCCCTCATGGTGTGGGGGTCCTCTGGCTTCTTGCAAGGCTCTGCTGGGGTGGCAGGCCATATATATGTGTGTGTATATATAACTACTTAGAGACTGAAAACAATGAAACAAAGAACAGAAGTGACAATAGATCCCTCTCTACCTACTTCTGGAGCAATGCCAGGCATTAACTGATTAATGTTCTTGAGCTCTGACAAACACACGAAGATAAATGAAAGACTGAGAAATCAATTGATGGAGTTGTGCAACAGGTAATTCTGGTTCCTAGGCCACTTGTTCTTTTCTAATGGAAGGCTGGTTGAGTAGGAAAAGCTGGTTTTCTTTAGCTTCCAGCATCAATCTTATTGGGCTAGGATATTACCTCACTGACTTGAAATGAAGTCACTTTGAATATATATGTTTATATTCATATATATGTATATATATTGTTTTGCATATATATGTTTATATATGCAATATGTTTTATATATATGGTTTGTATATTGTGTGTATATATATTTCAAAGTGTGTGTATATATATACACACACACACTTTGAAATATATATATACACACACATATATACAAACCATATATATAAAACATATATATGCAAAACATATATATACAAAACATATATTTATATATGTATATATATATATATATATATATATATATATATATATATATATTATATATATATAAGACCTGTTGATTCTTTGGTTCTTTTTCATTTTCTTTTTTGATGGCTAACGATACACTCAGAATTCCTACCAAGTTCTGACCAAATTCCTACCAAGTTTCTACCAAATTCTTTTTTGATAGCTAACGCATACACTCAGAATTAAGTGAACTCTTACCAAGTGCCAGGCATTGTTCTAGATGGGGACATGGAAAGTAGACCAAGTCTTTGTCTTTTTTGAAGCTAACATCCTAGAGGGAGAAATAGTAAATAAACAAGCTATCAGAATGCTGCCAGAAGTAAATTGTAAAATGACAAAACTTCACGTGCAGCTAGAAGTTGTATCAGTTGTAAAAGTGCACAGTTGTACAAGAGCAGCAGGAAGTTGTGGAAGGTAGTACTCTTCCAGGGGTCACCATGATGTCATCTTTGAGAAAGCAAAATTTTGGCAGACTGTGGAATGAAAGGAGAGAAAGAGAGCCTGCAAGAGTCCTGAGGTGGTTTGCAAATGAATAGGCTCTCCTTGGTTACTGCGGTTACATGTTAGAGACAGGAGGTTGTTTAGCTGGGCTACTTCCTCTTAAGAGGCCAAGTTACTAGTGGGAATAATGTCTGTTTGTCTAGATGCACTTCTCAGACAAGCCTATGCCTGTTAGTTTGGGAGCAGATGTGTCAGCAAGCAGCTATGAAAGGACACATTGTCTCACCCCTAATGTTATGGCCAGGTGACCCACATCCCAGAGTGACTAACAAGGTACCTTATTCTAGTGTTACATGAGTGTTGGGGGATTTGGGGGCCAATTCTGTAATGTCTCCAGAGTCAGAGGCATCACGTATCCAGGAGCTCACAGGGGATACAGCGTTTCCTTCTGCCTCCCTCTAGGAATTCATAATCAGAGCTCCCAGGGAGAAGGGAGCCCATCCCCCCCCCTCAGTAGTCAGTAGCTATTCTGCTTCCTTCCATTCCTATAGGCTGACTTAAACTCTTGCTTCTCCAAACAAAAGACCTTTTTGAGTTCTTTGCTTTCACGATTAATTTTGGCTCATTAAGTCAGAACTCAAACATTTAGTTACAAAAAATACTGGTTCCCCTCTCCCTGAGGGTAGGGAGGTATTATTTCTCCAGCTCTGTCAGCTAAATGGTTGAGTTCTCCCTACCCAGTGCCCACCACTGCTGCAGTGAACTCCGTCTTCCTAAAGAGGGAGGAGAAAGGATAGTTAACAAGAACAACTAGCTGGAATGATCTGTTCCTGCCCCTGTTCCTGCAACCAGCCATCTGTCGGGGCATTCCAAGGCCTCTCCACAGATTTCCTTTCATTAGTCAGGAACACGCCCAGCACTGGGGGCAGGATTCTGTGTTCCCTGGGTGTGTGCTTTAGCCTGGCCCCAGGTGAATTGCTCACCTCCTTTGTGCTTTGTCTACAAGTGTGTGATTTCCTTATTGTCAGTGTGTGTGCAGGCTCAAACATCACGCAGGTGCCAAGGGATGCGGTGGGAAAAGGTCTGTCTCCTAAGCACCCACTGACAACCCTCAACTGTGGCTGTCTCTATCTTCCTCTAAGTCATACTCATCTTTCTTCTGCAACCCCTGGGGATCCACACTCAGACCTACCTTCTAAGAAAGCTCTTTCCATCTCCTTCCCCTGCCAACTATGAGCCTATCTATACTTGAAATGCTCTCAGATGAACACAATCTCCACATACCCCCTCCCTGCTACACACACACACACACACACACACACACACACACACACACACACACACACACACACACACACACACATCAGCTCTCTTAGGAAAGAAAATGGTCCACTTGGTTCTCATTAGAACCATCTCACTGTGCCCTTCTCTGTTGCCATGTTTTGTTAAAGGACCAGGTTTTGCATGGAAGGCTGTCAGCATTGACTATTTACTCAGTGCTCTTCTTGCAGCACCTGACTCATTACCATATGATCTAATTTAACTGGACTCCAGCTATGCTGAGAGGCAGGGGTGGTCTCATTATGCCTCTCCTAGACCATGGCTTTTTGGCCATATACATTCCTGGATCCAGGTAATCACCTTCTCTGTTTAACCTGAAATAGAGGTGGTTGATCTGCAAGATTTTCAAGCAAACCTAAGGTCATATTTCTTGGTGGTATTGGGCATTTAGTAAGAGGCCACACCGAATATTGTTGTTTCTGCTCAAGGGAAAATGTTTCTTCCTGTGCATAGGGAGAGAGAATGAAGGTGTGTTGAGATCTTCCTTGTGAAGATAGGAGACTAACTGATGTCTTTTTTAATGTTCCTGATCAGGAAGGCTGGGACAGAGAAGCTCAAGATGGACTATGAATCAGAATGCCTAGGGAGCTGATGAACGTGCAGATTTCAGAGAATGACACTAGGAAATTAAATAACTTGCCCAAAAGTTTACAGTAAATTAAATTCTATGTTCTAGTCTATTTAATCCTTGTAAACATATTTTTTCTGAAGTTGATACTTTTGTTAGCTGAAGCTGGTAGAACATAAATCTGTTGTTGGTTGATGTTCCCCAACTCCTATTCTTGGAGCTTTGTTTCTGTGTGTATTTTATCAGGGGTTCTTGGTTTTGTTTTGTTTGGGCTTTGGTTTTAGAGCCATGCCTATAATGAACATGTGAAGTTGGGCCTCCAACTGAGACTTCCACATGCAGTACACTCTATTCCACCCTTTGAGCCAACCTCCTGGCCCTCAGTGTGCATTTTATAATTTGAAATTGTGATTTCAATGATTTTATAATTTCAAATTATATAATTATAATTTGAAATCATGCTGGGTGGACCAAGCAATTTTGCTTCAATCCAGATGGTCCGGAGTGGTTTCCTTTCAAGGACCAAGGATGACGTTTTACGAACTTGTAGTTTGGAGTTTCCAGGAATATATTGGAATATTCAAATCCATATGATACAACTTCAAGATAAAAATTCCTCACGTAGAATATTTTCCACTAAGAAGGATTCAAAATCTTTGATCACTCTCTTTTGGTGGGAAATAAACTTCCTCGGGCTCAGTTTATATTGGGTTCTTCAGAGATATAGAATCAATAGATATGTACGCGTAGAGACATATCTATTAAGGAATTGATAAGTCCAAAATTTGCAAAGTAGGCTGGCAGATTGCAGATCCAGACAAGAGCTGGAGACTGAGACTTTGAGTAAAAAGATAGTCTACCAACAGAATTCCTTTTGTCTGGGGAAGACTATTCTATGATGATAAGTTAAGTCATCTGACAGGAAGAGTTTCAACTACGTAATGGAGGAAGACATACTTTAGTCAATATTCACTGATATAGATATCCATCTCAAACAAAAACTGCCTATGCAGAAACATCCAGAATAATATTGACACTATAGCCAATGAACACTGTGACCCCACCAAAGTAATGAAATCAGTCCAAAGAAATTAGAAGCAACTCTAATTCTCAAATGCCTAGAGATAAGGACAGCAATCCTCATCTGTCCTTTCCACAAAAAGTCTAACTTTGTTTAGGTTTGCAAGTAAGACAGAGAGGGCCTCCAGGAACCAGCCCTTGATGATGATGGGTGTGGTTGTTGGAACATAGCATGCATGAAATTGTATCATTTACCATATTGCAAATCACAGTGTCTACATGAAAATTGGGGTGGGAGTGGTAAAGTAAGCAACAAATTATTTCAGTGAATGTAGACATTTGAGGATCCTGCTTTTATGCTTTCGTCTTAAATAGAAAAAACTTTATGCTTTCCCTGTCTAGACAACTCATTTCTTACCCAGTCTGGAATTAGTCTATTTTGAGACTCAGGTTTCACTGAGTTCCATTTTGGATGACCTAATTTTTAAAACTTTATTTTTTTTTGTTCAGAAACCTGTTATTGCTCTCATTAAATGACTCTTCTTGCCTGATGCTCTTGAGAAAAGTTCTTTAATGATGTTAGTGAGTGTGTGATGTATTCTCTTGGTCCACATACCTCAGACCAACTGATTTGATAATAGGATTTTAGCACCTGCAATTCACACAGTCTTCACTTGATATATTAAAGGAAATTGAAGTTTAAATGCTGTCAGCTCACAGACCAATTATGATCTGAACTTAGTTGATTTAACTGCCGCACAATCCCAGTTTTATAAAACTGTGGTCCTTTATTAATTTAGGACCCACTGCTGAATATGGAGAGATAGCTTTATTATCTGAACTTATTATTGCCATGTTTATGTGCATAAAGCAATCCTCAAATTCAGTAAATTTCAAAAACAAGCACTTTTCTATCATTTATCAATCATGAATCTTTGGGTCATCTGAAATTCATTGATTTTTCTTTTGTTTTGTTTTTTAGAGGGCCACAACCATTAATTCTCAAGGTTTCCTTCTGGCTCTGAGCTCAGAGACCACTTTTGGCATTACTTAGAGGACCATTTAAGTGCCAGAAATCAAACCTGAGTTGACTGTGTGAAAGGGAAACACCCTGTCTACTATACTATCTCTATGCACCAGGTACAAATCAAATAGCTCTTAGGTTCAGACTTAAACTTTGCTATTCTGTTATCTTAAGAACCCACCTGCAAATTAAAGAACTTTGTGGACATACATTTTTCTATGGTGAAGGTTAGATACTCCACAACTGGGAAGAAGTAGGAAGTACACAATGGTCTGGTAGCCTGATCCCAGACCAATCACATTTACATTTGACTTAGTAACTCCTACACACAGTCTCAGAGTCAACAAAGCTCTTCCATGCAGTAAACAACAGTAGAAAACTCACAAACAAATCACACTAATAATGAAATGTGTGGCTTTGTGCAGTGCCTTGCACATAGTCCTCACTCAAGATTTTTTAAATTCATATTAAAAATATTTATGGAGCAAAGTTCCAACAGAATGTTTGCTAGTATTATGGAGCAGAGTGATCTCTCCTTTATTTCTCCATAATCATTGTATCCCTAAGATTAAGATCATGGTAATGATGCTTAATAAAAATGTATTATGCATGAATAAGATAATCACATAAGAAGTCCATGAACTCATGTGAAATCTTTGATGTCCACCTTAGTTGGATCTTTGTTTTAGAACTCGACACAGACATTCATTCCAGTCTATGACTGCCTCGGAGAACCCATAGCAAGGTAGCTACTGAACTATATGAATAACCACCCCAGGGGTTTAGAAAATAAGGAGGGTCTCGAGCCCTAAATTGTGGTGAGAACATAAAGAAAACGTAGGGAGAGAAGGAGTCATTTAACCTAATGATAGACAGACAAAGCAGCTGAAAGATGGGACATCAGTTCTTCTGTCACCTGGTAGGGAAGGGGCTTTCACATATGGTGAATAATTTATTAGCATCAGCTCATACAATCTGCTCTGCAAAAGGAAAAAGTAGTAAACATGACAGCATAGTGGAGGGGAAGCAGAGTGGACCATGATGTAAGGAGTCACCCACAGAGCATTGCTATATGCACAGAGACTAAAACTAGGATGTCTTCTTTCTACTGATGTCTGCCAAGGGAATCAAACCATTTGGCCATATAATGCAGAGGGCATGTAGTATTCTTATGCTTTTTTTTCAAGCTGTATTTGAGAAAATTAGCAGACTTCCATGCCAACATTTCCACCAAGCAGCAAAATACCATATCGAATCAAAGACTGTAAGAAATACAGATGATGAATGTAGTGTATTGCAAAGCCACTAGTAAAATGTTCAGGGAAAAAAAAAAGAGATGATAAAAGGTTAGTGAGATACTCAAGGGATTAAGCAAATGTCTAGCAAGTGCAAACCTTGAGTTTGATTTCCAGCACCACATCATCCTCCAAGCACTGTCAAATTAGCCCTGGTGTGTTCCCTGAGAACCATAGAACTTAAGCATTGCAGAGTATAGCCCAGGCATAAAGTGTCAGAACTACATCTTTGGATTGAGCATCATCCCAAAGCAACCCTAAACTCCACCTTCCAGGATTGCTAAAATTCACTCCTAGAAACAAAGAGACGTGGTAGAATTCTCTGCAGTTAATTTATCCACAATCAGTCTATAGAAGAGAACAGCTCAAACAAAATCAACCAGCACAGACCACAGAAAACCATGCAAAGCTGATACCTGTACAGCAGTGGAGAAGAAAATAGCCCAGACACTTCACTCAGTCTGGCTTTGCTAATGGCTATCTGTGGAACTTCAGGAGATAAGATAGGAAACTGACAAGTAACTCAGCACAGTTAATTATGTGTGTTTCATAGTAAGTTTCCCCCTACTTTGTGCCTGTTTGCTTATTTGACCTTAAATGTATTTTTCTTGTCTCTTTCCATATGGCATTAACCACTCCTCCAAATGCTACATTTCCCATGCTCCTTCCTCTACAGGTTTCCTGTTGGTTTCAGACAATGTGAAGGAGGATCAAGGAACAGAGTGTGACGGCCTGTATGAGTGATTCTAGTTCCCAATGGGCAGCATCCCCCACGTTCTGGCTCTAAAATACAGCTACATGTTGACTTCCCTGGCTCCTATGTTCTCATGATACCATCTCTACCCTTTTCTCCTCCAATCCTAAGGGTATGTACATCTTTCACATCTTTAATTTGCTTCTCTTTCCCATTTGGCCCATTTTCCAATCCTATTGGAGGCTTATTGAGAATTGGCTATGAAATAGAAAATATAAGTGTTCAGTGTGGGAACCCAGCATAGCCACTGTGAGTAAAAGGCCATCATCTCACTGCAAAAGGCCCGTGGGTAGGGCTATGGGGTAGTCCCCATTCTGGTGTTCGGGAGTATTAATCTCCGAGTTGTGCTTTGGCCGTCAGCTTGTATGTCACCCCCCCATCTCCCCATAGTGTCTTTCGAGCATCTCTGTCTCTGAGGATATTTACCATGTTTTCCTAAACGTTACTTGTTAGGATCCCGGTAGGAACCTCTTTAGGTAATTACATAGTCTAAATGCAGTTAGGCTCTGCTTAACATTGTTCATAATGTAAAATGATAGAGTAAAATCGGGCCTACAAATAGCATGATTTCGTTCGGTGTTATTATTTTTTCCTTAATCAGCGTCATAGTGAAGTGACATTGAATAAAACGTTATTTGAGCACCATCTTGCTCTGCAGTGATGAATCTTTATGGTCGGGAGACAGCACGGCCAGCAGTACTTGGGCCGAATCCTATCTCTGCACTCAGGGATCGCTCCTGGTGGTGCTCCGGAGCGAGATTGGGTGCAGGGATTCAAACCCAGCTTAGCCCAGCCAGGCAGTGCTCCACCTGCTGTGCTGTCTCTGGAACCCCTGATATGTTTTTCTTTGTTGGTAGCATCCTAGCAAAATTCTGTTTTGTTATTTTTTCCTTCTTTATTACCTTTATTATGTCTCTTACTTTATTACTTGTCAGAACTCCACCCAGCAGAGCTAATTGCAGCCCAGCTCGGCCACGTGGTTCATCAATAAATGCTCGAGTCTTGAGGTGACTAGAAAATTATCCCACCCGCACAGCAAAGCCTGGCAAGCTACCCGTGTCATATTTGACATGCCAAATACCAGTAACAATTATAGACCTCATTCCCATGACTTGATGGAATGGTTTTAGGCTCTTTATGTTCTTGGAGTAGGCAGATGCCCTTGGGCTGTCTTGCATGTGACATATTGAGATGTTACTGGTGCCCGCTTGAGTAATCGATGATCTACGGGAAATCAAGTGATCAAGTGAAAACTTTTGTAATTGGTCCCTTTAAAAAAAAATCTCAATTTAAAACTTGGCACAAATTCTGTTTTCTGGACTTGTATATTTATGGTGACATTTTCTGTTTAGTAAACGGAAACTTATAGTGTGCATTCAAAAATTTTTGCATCCTTCTTTGAATTTGTATACCAATTTAGAATTTCAGACTATGTGGCAGAATAGAGATTTCAACATATTATTTCTTTAAACCCAAGTCCAACCCTCAAAGTCCAGTTGAAAGGTCAACTACTGTGGTTTTCTTTTCATAATAAAAGGGTCTCTTAGGAACGGAACACTGTACTAATAATTGTTGAAAGTGCTAATATCAACCTAGAACTGAGCATTAAATACAGGCAAAAAGATACACATGACAACCTCTTAATGTATGTATTGTAATCCACAATGTGGAAGGGAAGGAAAAGAGAGAGAGAGAGAGAGAGAGAGAGAGAGAGAGAGAGAGAGAGAAATAAAGTACCTGCCATAGAGGCAGGCTAGGGGCGGGGGAGGGAATCAGGGACATTGGTGGTGAGAAATGGGCACTGGTGGAGGGATGGTGCTGGAACACTGTATGACCAAAACCCAACTATGAACATCTTATGGACATTTTTGTAATTGTATATCTCACAGTGGTATAATAAAATATTTTTAAAAAAGGAAGAATAAGTTGGGCAATAGATATTCAGATACATTTAAGTTGTTTTCTTGAACATTTGATAAAAACAAAGGGGGTCTGTTAGGAGAAGCTTACCTATTGGGAAGAAAAGCTCTAAAACCCAGGAATTGAACTCTATCAGTATAGCCATAGCAACCACACTCCATTGTTGCATAATCTTTCCCTTCCCAAAGCTGATCATGTGGGGAAGGGGGAGAAGAGGAAGGTAATATAGTCTTCTTTCAAAGTCAGTCTTGCTTTGGCTGTGAGAACTGGAGGCTATGAAGATCAGAACAATCCATATTCCAAGTCTTCAATAGACCATGTCCTTTGAACATGAAAGCCCAATAGGCTCCCCAAGGCATGGAATCACTTAAGTAACGGTCACCCCAGACCCAGGTCCAGCTGTGAATAAAGTCAAAGATTTCAAGACTCAAATCTCTATGATAATGGGACATTTAAGTTCATTATACATTTCTAAAAATATGCGTAAGACTGGAGGTGGGAGGAGTTCCGGTGGCTTTGGTTTTCCTCCAGAAACTGTCCCCGTGCTACACCTCGAGGGCTCCCTTCTTTCCCGTGGTGTCTGCCGCAGGACTGACTGGGAAAAGTCACTCCCATGAAAGGGTTCGCCAGTACTTAGATCTTTTAAATAACTCTTTCTCAATCTTTACCAAAAAAAAGTTTCAAAACTTTAGAACAAAAACTTTAGAAACTTTTATGCACCAACTCGTCAGCCTTTTCTTTCCTTTCTTTTGTTAATGGATGAATAGATTCTGGGTTCAGCTCATAGAATGCATCTGTATCCTTGCATTCTGCCATCTCGGGCTCCAGTTGCCCCTTACTTCCAGGGTTCCTAGGCAAGGTTTTGGTTCTACCCATACACATGAGACCTGTGTTGGTCGTGTCCTCCATTCCTCACACAGAGAGCACCCCATTAGGAGTTTTAGAACCAGTTTGATTGATGGTTTACAGTCCATTTCTACCAGTTGGGCTCTGGTTTGTTTGACTCCCTTCTTTCATGCCTATGGTGACTTTCTTCCTGCTACTTAGCCAGTTCTGCCTTCCTGACACACCCAATTCTCTCTCTCTCTCTCTCTCTCTCTCTCTCTCTCTCTCTCTCTCTCTCTCTTTCTTTCTCTCTCTTTTCTGGGCATCTTTTGGTGACTCTCTGGGTTACTGCTGGCCTTGTGATATGGCCCAGTGCCATGGATCTGGCTGGAAAAGGAGCTATTACTGAAACTTGAGGAATCAAAATACCTTTGTGGATCAAGGATGGCCAATAAGGGCTTGAAATTTTAGTCACTTTTTTCTCCTTTTTAAATTGAATCAAGGTGAGATACACAGTTACAAAGCTATTCATGATTGTGTTTCAGTCAGACAATGTTCTAACACCCATTCCTTCACCAGTGCACATTTCCCCACCTCTGACCCAGTCTCCCTCCCAGCCCCAAACCCCTCAGTTTGCTTCTATGATTTTTTCACTTTTTGATGAGTTTCTGGTCCTGGAGTTTACAGGAAATTTAATACCTACATTTTAGAGGAGCTTTGTTTGAATCTTAGCTCTACCTTTCATCTTATTTGTTTTCCCTTTTGTTTTGTTTTGGGGCCACACTGGGATTATCTCAAGGCTTATTCCTGGATCTGTGTGCAAGGATAACTCTTGGTGAGGCTCATGGGACCATAAGTGATGCCAGGAATCAAACCTAAATTTGGCACATTCAAGATAAATGTCCTGTTGACCACCATACTATCTCTCTGAACCTTTGCCTTTCATCTAATGGATCATTCTGTTCAAGTCCCTTTCTTTTATTTTCTTATATGTGAAATGAGTTGAAGAACAGGAATCAACATGCCCACAGAAATTTAAGACTTTGATTCTTAAATACTTATATCCGAGGCAGAAATGCTTTCAGGAATTTTTTTTGAAACTTACCACTTGGGTGGGTGGGGCTGACATCCTTGGATTTTGTCTACAAGCTTGGTTACTTAACAAGCAATATCTTTCCTGATGCATTTCGTTTTGTGTTGCTTTGATTGGGCGCATTGTAAAGTCAATTCACAAATATTTATCCCATATTGGTATAAAGGAAGAATGACTTTGAAAGAGATGATAAACTGATCTTTGAGCACCATCCTCCATAATAGAGATGAGCCCACCAGTACTGCCATTGGATAATTACTTCAAAGTGGTCAGAGTTCTAGATACCCTTACAATAATGACTCTACTGCTTATAAGCCAAGGCTTGAGGTTTTCATGGGCTTCCTTAGGTGTCACAGATAAAGAATATAAGACAAACTTAGACCTTAGAAGGATCATAAACTAGAAATGTCATAAATTTAGGAAGATCACAAACTCAGTCCAATAACTAGGATATGGAGTCAACCCAGGTGTCCAGTGACAGATGAGGGGATATGAAAATGTGATATATATACACAATGGAACACAGTGCAGCTGCAAGAAATTATGAAATCATGCAATTGTTTTGCAACTTTAATGGAACTAGAGGATATAAAGTCTCAGAAGGACAAATCCCGGATGATCTCACTTATCTGTGGTATAAAAAATAACAAAACAAGGGAATACAAGGTATTAATGGGGTGTTACATAAATTACCCTGGACCCTAGACTATAACATGAGGACAAGAAAGCAAAGAAAATGTGGACGGAAATAAGAAGTGAGAGGAGCTAATAGGCTCAGGGACCAGGGACTGATAGCATGTCAGTGGTGCAGGCATGATATATATGTATATATACACAACAGAGCAAACAATGCTGTTAGCTGGAGACTCAAACCACAATAACCAACTGAAAAAATATGCCTGCCTTGTGGATGGGGAGAATCAGGGTTATTGGTGAAGGGAAGTTTGCATGGGGTGGTGATATTAGTGTTGGAATACCGTATACCTGAAACTCTATTATGAACAGCTATGCAAATCATGTTGCCTTGGTAAAAAATTAATTAAAAAATAAACAACTGGGCCCTTAGGAAAGTAACTGAGCTGATTTAGTTAAGACAAACTCTTCGCCATAATCAATCTAAGAATCCTCCTTTCCTTGGGTTAACTAACAGCGGCTCAGATTTTTCCAGCAGCTCCAAATCCACATATGTGTGTCTCACCTATATTTGAACCCTAATAACTAGGAGCCAAGTTCATTGGCTATATATTCCTCATCACTGTATTTAATTATTTATTATTTTGATTTGGGGGGATCACACCTTGTGGTACTGGAACTATTCCCAGTGTACTGCTCACAGGCTGTTTCCTGTCGTACTTGGAATGTCATAGGCTGTCAGGGATAAACCTGTGTCGCCTGAAGGCAATGCCTGGCCTCCAGCCATTTGAGCCACATTCTTCGCTTCCTAGTTTCATTTTTCAGATGAGAAACTGAGATTTAGGAAGATTGATTGACTTGATCAAATCACCCTCCTGAGCTCCCTGTTTCCAGTACTGTCTCTTTTTATCTAAAAACATGTGCCTGCCTGCTCAGGCACAGCCTGAGTCGTGACCAAAGAACCTCTTCAGACAGTTTCACTGATCATTTTCAGGCATCTGTGGGGAGACCAATAAACTTGATCTTAAAGCTCAGAGAAACAATGAGTATGACGTTTTATATATATATATGTGGTTCACAGAACTGGTAACTCCAGATTCCATCCCTCTGGTAGGACAAGAGATGACTTCATAGCTTCAAAAATATTTCCAGTCTGATTCTCATAAGCTCCAGTTGTTTAAAGCCTCCAGAAGTATTTATGATATGGGAAGAAGGGTGGTGGTAATAGTGCTGGTGGCTGCTTTGCTTTAAACAGAATTACAAAATGATAGTGTTAAATTTGCCAATTTCATGTAAAAAATGAATTTGGACCTGTGTCTAACACCATGCACAAAAATCAGATCAAAATGGATTAAAGATCTCAATATCAGACTTGAATCCATAAAGTACATTGAAGAAAATATAGGAAAAACCCTCCACGACATTGAAGCTAAAGGCATCTTCAAAGGTGAAACATCACTAACAAAGCAACTAGAAGAAAAGACAAACATATGGGACTACATGAAACTAAAAAGCTTCTGCACCTCAAAAGAAACAGTGACTAAGATACAAAAGCAGTCCACAGAATGGGAAAGAATATTCACCCAATACACATCTGATAAGGGGTTAATATCCAGGATATGTCAGGCACTGGTAGAACTTTACAGGAAGAAAACAAACAACCCCATCAAAAAAATGGGGAGAAGAAATGAACAGAAACTTCAGCAAGGAAGAAATTCGAATGGCCAAAAAACATATGAAAAAATGCTCATCATCACTAATCATCAGAGAGATGCAAATCAAAACAACAATGAGATACCACTTTACACCACAGAGACTGGCACATATTCAAAAGAGCAAGAACAACAAGTGCTGGCGTGGATGTGGGGAAAAGGGGACACTCATCCATTGTTGGTGGGAATGCCCGCTGGTACAGCCTTTCTGGAAAACAATATGGACTTTCCTCCAAAGACTAGAAATTGAACTCCCATTTGACCCAGCCATACCACTCCTGGGAATCTACTCTGGGAAACCAAAAAATACGCAGTGGAAACACCATCCCTACTTTTATGTTCATAGCAGCATTATTCACAATAGCCAGAATCTGGAAGCAACCAGAGTGCCCGAAAATCGATGACTGGATAAAGAAGCGTTGGTACATCTACACAATGGAATACTATGCAGCTGTTAGGAAAAATGAAGTTATAAAATTTGCCTATAAATGGATGGACATGGAGAAGATTATGTTGAGCGAAATTAGCCAGAAGGAGAGAGACAGATACAGAATAACTGCATTTATTTGCATGGCATAAATATATATGTACATATTATGATACCAATATCCAAGGTCAAGTGAAGGCATATATCGGGAGGTCTTGTCAAAGGTGGAAATTATCACAAACGTGTGGGAGTCAGAGTTTAGGAAAGACAGAAAAATGGAACAGGGTGCTAATAATAGTCGAGGGTACTAATGCCAACCTAGGACTGAGCATGAAATAGAGGCAAAAGGATTCACATGACAGCCTTTTAATGTATGTTCTGTAATCCATAGTCTGGAAGGGAAGGAAAAGAGAAAGAGAGAGAAAGGCAAAGAAATAAAGAACCTGCCATGGAGCAGGGCTGGGGGAAGGGGAGGGAACCGGGATGTTGTTGGTGGGAGATGGGCACTGGTGGAGGGACGGGTGCTGAAACACTGTATGACCAAAACCCAAACATGAACTTTTTAATTGTATATCTTTTTTATTTGTATGGAGATGGGCACTGGTGGAGGGACGGGTGCTGAAACACTGTATGACCAAAACCCAAACATGAACTTTTTAATTGTATATCTTTTTATTTGTATGGAGATGGGCACTGGTGGAGGGACGGGTGCTGAAACACTGTATGACCAAAACTCAAACATGAACTTTTTAATTGTATATCTTTTTATTTGTATGGAGATGGGCACTGGTGGAGGGACGGGTGCTGAAACACTGTATGACCAAAACCCAAACATGAACTTTTTAATTGTATATCATTTTATTTGTATATCTCACGGTGGTATGATAAAATACTTAAAAAAAAATAAATTTGCCAATTTCTTCCAGCAGCCCTACCCGCACATGTGAGTGGGTTAATAAGCTCTCCCCCACCACCTTCCAATAGTAGAGTCATTCTTAGGATAAACCAGAGGCTGCAATTCCTTGACTAGAAAAAAGAGGGGGAACCATGCAAATGTATAATTGCAAAGCTTATAGCCCAATGCATGAAGAGCAAAGGCTATGGAAGTTCACAGACACCTGCATTGCTCTTCTAAGGGACATCTGGAAGACTCCTCATGTGGACAAGGCAAGGATGAGCCTTTTAAAGAGCAGTGGCGGGGAGTGGGGTGGGGGTGGGGACGGAAGGTACTTTCCTACACTGCAGTTTGCTGATGGGCAAAGACAGTGATCTCAGCATGTCTGAGCTGAGATCACCGCTCCTCAGGGCTTCTCGGGAAACCCTCCTGCACACTTTCCATTGTAGCTTCTTGATCACTTGACATCCTGTTATTTGTTGATTTGCTGGAGAAGGCGCCTGTAATGTTTCCATTTGTCCCTGTCACATGCAAGTGTAGCCCAATGGCATCTGCTTGCTCCAGGAATACGAAGAGCCTCAAATGTTCGTTCAGGGTCTTGACAAAGAAGTCTAACCATCTTGTAGGTGGGCGGTCACGTGATCTTTTGACGTCCCATGGAATCCAGTAGGAATCTACGTGCCCCTCCCAGAGAGCCCGGCAAGCTACTGAGAGTATCCCGCCCTCATGGCAAAGCCTGGCAAGCTGTCCTTTGCGTGTTCAATATGCCAAAACCAGTAAAAACAATGAATCCCATCCCCCTGACCCTGATAGAGCCCTAAATACGGCAGTGATAAGAAGGATGAGCAAGGAGAGGCCAATAAAATACGATCAAGTGTCAGGGATGCTGTCTCATTTGCCAAGGCGTCGAAAATCAGATGGGCTGGGCATGTAATGCAACTTGGAGACAACCACTGAACTAGAGCTGTTTCCGACTGTAGCTTCTTATCATGGCAGAAACCAGAGAGCAGACAGGAACAATTGAGGAACAGAAACAGACACAGTCCTTAGGTGACTGATCCCATGTCCCCTCCCCAAAGCAAGTCCACCAAAGCAGGCTCTTTGACGTCCAGAGCCTCTGCATCTGCTGTGAGTCTGAGTGGAGGGAACATTCCAAGGATGCCTTCATCCCTCCTGTGCAAGGAACACAGGTGGGAGGAAATGGAATGCTGAGTGAACACAACATCCTCCGAGGGTCACACACAGCACTCAGCTAGTTACTGCAGCCTCGTTCTGAGTGTGTGTGCATGTGGGTGTGCACGCGCATGTATGTGTGTGCATGTGTGTGTGTGTTTCTCTGTCTGTGTCCATGAACACCCCTTCATGAAGGGAAATAGACTAAGTTCCAGAATGCAGGAGCAACCTTTCTCAAGGTAAACAAAAACCAGATAACTGGGGACATTTCCAGAAGTTCTTAGAGTTTTTCTTATTTTTATTTGCTTTCTTGACTAGTCAGTAGTTTAATTGGTCCTCATTGGTCTTTTTTTATTACACTACTACTGTTTCTATTAAGGCGACATATTTATAATAGTGCTATGTTCATATTATACTTGTATGTTCATGGTCTTGATGTACAGTTACTACACCTCATATTTATGCTTTTCCTCAGATTTACCCCAAAGTTGTCTTTTGGCTTTAGCAGAAGTACGGCATTGAAAAAATAAAACTTAAGAACTGAAAACTGTGTAAGTGATATAAGCCTGGGTCTTTGGCTTTCATCAGATCAGAAGGACTTGGAGTGGATTTTGTAGCTTCACAGACTTGCCATCAAGTCCTGTTTGTGCTTTTAGTTTCCAGGTTACTTTGGGCAACTTTCTTAGCCTGTGTGCATCTTAGTTTTCTCATCTGCAAAGCAGAGATAGTTATGCTGTCCTTATTAGGCTGCCTAAGGATTAAATGAGCCCGTCACATATAGTAGCACATGGTAACTATTCAACAAATGCTGCTTCCTTGCCCAGCTGTCCTCTCGTCCACTCTGTCCCTGTCAGCAGCTGTCTTTCCCAGACATGGTTCACATGGCCACTATCCATCTTCATAAAAAAAGTCTGACATAGGGGTTTCTTTTAGGGAGACATGAAGGGAATGGGTAGTTGGAAGCTATGAGCATCTGTTAATCCAAGCATTTTAACAGATTTCCTTTGAACAAAGGATACCCTATCATATATCACATACATGGGGGGTTTTTAGTCTCTGTAGAGGGGCATGAACAGCTTTGGTTAAGTGACGAGACTTTGAAATCGGGCAAGCCTGGGATCATGTGCCAACTCAGTCATTTTATAGCTCCATGACTTTGGAAAAATCATGTAATTTCTCAAATTTTAATTTCCTCATTTGTGAAATGGGAAGAGTAGCATATTTTCTCATAGATTACAATATTTATTAAGAACTATTTCTGTTATCTACTACTGTCAATGCAATGCCCAACTCAGTGACTTAAAACAATACTGTATGATTGCTTATAATTCTGTAATCTAGCTAGATGGCTCTTCTTTCTGTTTTATGTGGTATCCCCTGTACTGAAACTTAAAAGATGGCGTCTTGGCTCACAAATGTCTTGTCTTATTTGGGATGTCTAGAATAGCTGGGGGGTCATCTAAGCAGCTCTCTCTTCCTCTTTTCTCTCATGGCCTTTCTATTTGTAGCTTTCCTTCTTAAAACGTATCAGTCTCTAAGTTGTTTGACTTAATTGGAAGCTGTTTCCCAGGAGTGAGAAAAAGAAAAGCTCCCAAAAGTTAGTCTAGACCTGGCAAGGTGTTGTTTTTACCATGTGGTATAAAGTCAACAGAATTCAAATGCCGGTTCATACTCTAAGGAATGGAATGAAGTTCCATTCAAGCAAGGAAACACATGTGGATCCAGAAAAAAGGGAATGGATGGAGACCACATTTGGAGATAAACTACCGTCCCAGTGCTTAAAACAGAAGATACTCTACCATGGAAACTTGCAGGATATTTTAACTTCTACGTATAAATGAAAAGGAAAAAATTCCCAGTAGACATTCCCAAGTGACGGCCCCAAATCATAGGGTTCCTCTTCACTTAATTACATCTATGCCTTGGGCAGATGTAAATTTCTTTCTTAGAGCATTGTATGTATTGTGGTGGTTCAATTTGCCTAATTTGGGGATTAGTGCCAATTAATCTAAGGAAATGTGGGAGCAGGTGGTATTTGTAATGCAGAGCAGGATGTGGAAAGTATTATAAAGGAAACTTAAGACCAGAGATATGTCAGAGTAACTTTTAAAAAAAATTGGGGTGAGAGATTTTTACTACAATAAGCAGTGATTCCATGTCTATCATTCTGTCAGCCATTAGGCAGTGATGGATATAGAATGGAATATTGCTACAGCAAGCTGGAGGAAAAGAAAAACACAGATATTTTAATTAATCAGACTGCACAGCACACGGTGCAGACGGAGCCTTCATAAAAGCCAGGTGAGAGCTGTTCTCAAAAAGGAACGAGGGTTACCCACCCCCACTCTTCACTCAAGGTTGGAAAAATCATATGTCTATTGTTCTTCTTAACTAACAAAGAAATAAAAGCTAAAATAAGGAAAGAAACAGTGTGTATTACAAAGTCCAAATATAATAACTAAGAAAAGTTTTGTGAAATTTGGACAATTTGAGAAAATAGGCATATTTTCTGGTTGTAATCATTAGACTTTTATGCCATCATTCATGCTAGTGTATTTAATTATAAAATGAAATAACTCACCAAGATGATATAAAAAGTTGCTCATTGGAGATAGCAAAATTTAGAGAGAGGGACAGAGATTCTTTCTGTATTGCAAACTCTGTGTTTGCATCCTGGGAATAATTAAACGTTTTTGGTGACACAGGCTGTGTGTGGTCAAGGTGCAATTGTGATGTGGACAATCTTCCCTTAGACCCCCTTCCCCTTTTAATCTCCAACATTGTTATTGTTAACCTAAGTTCGACTATCATTCTCCCTGTTTCTGAGTGACTCGTGCAATCACATTGAGAATCTTTCTCTCCTTAGCATAAAAATGTATACTATAAGGTTTAAGTAAAAGGAGAAAAAGGACACCTTGTATATGGTGGCTGGGAATGAATATTGGTACCACTTCTATGGAAAGCAGTATAAAGATGCTCTCTCTGGAATTCCTTTAACCACCGCTCTACGTTCCTTCCTCCAAGACCATATTCTTCCATCCTCCAGCAGTTTATGGAGCTATTTCCTACACACAATTTCTTCCCTGAAAAAAAAAACCTTTTGTCAGCAGATTAAATCTTCCCCTTTTTATCTTAATTTAACCTTAGTTTATAATATTATAGAAGCTCAGGGATCTAGCCTAATGTCTCTATGTGTGTATAGATCTCACTGTGTCCATACCAAAGCTCTATCACCATTCCATTACCAAGAAGTTTTTTCTATCCACTCCCTCCCACCCACTTTCTTTTCCCTCTTTTGAAGAGAGGCTAAAATAGCAACCCCTTTGGCCAGGAGCTGGCACCTGAGATGACAGAACTGTTATTCCAACAAGGTTAACCATCAAACTCTCTGGACTTTCTTGGCTTGCAACTTTTATGACTCTTTTATTAAATAGCAAAACCCAAACTGCTGAGTGTCTTCTAACAGAAAGAATAGTAAAACTTTAAGTTTGAGATGACCTTACTGTTAAGTAACACCAACCAATCACACATGTGCTTCTCAGGAGTGTGCTCCTCACAAAAACTTGGAATCAGATCTTCCATTTCCTGTCCCATGATTTCCTGACTTTTCATTTCAGCAACCGAGTACTTGCTTTTCACTCAAGAACCCTGAACATCCATGGTTCACAAGGATGTTATTGAAAGGAATGTAGCGCAATCTACTGTTGAAACAGTGAATTATTTTGAGCTAGTAATGTGTGTAATGCCAGGTAGATATTGACTACCTATAGATATTGACTGAAAGAAACTTAGTTCCTTTTGAAAATGTATAAGATCCTACAATACTGCTATGAATTTGCTGGATTACTCTAGGGTTCTTATGAACAGTTTGGGAGTTGGGTTACTTTAAGATGCTAGTATTGGTTGCTATGTCAAGTACCACAGCCTCTTTCAACATGCATCATGTTGTACTAATCCTCGAACCCCTAAAAGTAGGTGAGAGTCAAGTTATCTAGTG
This sequence comes from Cryptotis parvus, assembly GCA_021461705.1. NCBI lineage: Eukaryota > Metazoa > Chordata > Mammalia > Eulipotyphla > Soricidae > Cryptotis > Cryptotis parvus. The sequence goes on along the minus strand of JAJIBD010006267.1, from coordinate 28,550 downwards.
AGGATGGCAGGAACCAACACACAGAAGTAAGAAGGGAAGCTGAAACATGAGCAAGCTGAGTAGAGGCAGGAGCTCAGGGTAAGAAGCAGCTTCTTAGACGTGAGCTCTAGGACTTTGATAGAAATCACAGGATAGCACTTCACTCACTACAGGTTCTGGATTGGAATTTGAGCAAGTCTCTGAACAGAATTACTGTAGTTGTCATCTTTGAAATGTTGAATATCCATCATCTTGATCGTTGTCAAGGTCAGTAGAGGGTTCAATGTAAATTACCAATGTGGCTTAGCCTGAAACTAAAAATGTGTTTTATAGGCATGAAAATAAAAATCCTGGGGCCAGAGCGATAGCACAGTGGGTAAGACATTTGCCTTGCATGTGGCGGACTGGGATTCGATCACCAGCATCCCATATGGTCCCCCGAGCACCACCAGGAGTAATTCATGAGCAAAGAGCCAGGAGTAACCCCTGAGCATCACCAATGTGACGCAAAAAAATGAAATAAAAAGAAAAACCCTTCCATAGAAAATATTTTGACAACAAAGGGGTTAAAAGTAGAAGCCAGCCTTTAAAGGCTGTCATTTTATATTAGTCTCCCAATAATGCCAAGCCTGTCTCATAATTTGCCCTTCTTTTGCTGAATCTATTACTTTGCCCCACTTCCTTGTCTTGTATGAATTGTATGTATTGTCTTGACCATCTGTCATCCCATGAACGACAATAAGAATGAGCTCATCATTAGGGGCCTTTCCGAGACCCTAATCCCAAGTCCCATGATACATCAGGTTCAGAACAGGCATGAGAAAACTTATTCCATAAGGAACAAGGTAGCAAATAGTCTAGTCATGTCACACTGTCTTTTGTCACTGCTCAGACTCCTCTGTTATGGGTATAGAAGTATCCAAGGACATTATATAAGGGAATTAGCAAGACTGAGCTCACATAAAACTTTATTTGCAAAACTAGACAGTGAGTCAGATTTGGGCTATGGATTAGTTTGCAAACTTCTGTTCTAGAAAGTGAGTTTGTTGAAGGATGTGTGTAATATCTTTCAGCAGACACTGTGAAGAAACACAGAGCAGTGGTGAGTTGCCAGAGTTCTGACTAAGGGCACTGACCTCCACAAGAGTTGTCGTATCAGCTCAACATTTGGACATCAGCTGCAAGTTTAGGGAACTCTGGGTTCCCTCACTTCAGAAGACTGGGGGTGCGGAGAACAGAGACCTTCCTTTAAAACCAACCAAAGGAAAAAATAATAAATAAAACCAACCAAAAGGAAGATACACATAGAATGAGATTTTAGAGAAAGCAAAACATGGAAGTTTTAGTCATTTTCTCTCATGAAGAACATCTTTCCTGTTTGACATGAGCTAGTACTGCCAACCCGCAGGACTCGTTCCAGCTTCTGTGTTAAGAACTTTCATGGGTTTAATGAGATACTGACTGATCTGCAGTCAGACACTGACTGATTTATATTTTGCTTTTTGGGTCACACCCAGTGACTCTCAGGGGTCACTCCTGGCTCTTCATTCAAGATTTAGTCCTGGTAGTGCTTGCCCCATATGGGATGCCGGGATTGAACCCTGGTTGCCTCATACAAGGCAAACGCCCTACCCACTGAGCTATCGCCGCCCCCAGATACTGACTGAAACTGATCTGCAAACTCAAGGCCCTCCCAGAGACTCAGTTTAAATTAAACAGGTTCATTTCCAATTCCTCTAAAGGGTGAAACTCATACAGCATGTTCTAATAATGTTTCATTATTATTACATTATGAAAGAGTTGGTAAAAGCTACCAGACAAGTAAAGACAAAAATTAATTCTGGGACTTTCAGAAGCCAAGGGCAACCCCTAGCTAGGACTCACCTTGCATAAAGATAATCCTTTACTATACAGAATCATCAACAACTTGAAAATATCATTTGTCCTCACTTCATTTTTTAATTAAAGCAACACTATTTCTATTATTTCAATAACCCCAGAAAATGTCTCCCTGTTGCTTTCCTTCCCCATTAGAACGATAAACTTCATAAGCCAAGTAATATTCCTCCTCTGCACAAGACCCTACAGTGATTGCTATCCAACACCAAACACCAATGAACAATGGTATCCAAGACCCAGGTGCCTGGGCTCCTGTGTTCTGATGGTCTCATGTTCTTCTCTTCTCCTCTCTTACTCAACTCCCATGCTCGGGCTGCCTCGCAGACTTTCACACACATCAGATCTGTCTTTTTATATTGGCTGTTTTCTGTCTGGAAAGCAAGTGCTCCCCCTGATAGAAAATTGCCATCTCTTCCTGCCTTCCAATATCTACTGTTATGTTGCTTTCTCAATTAGGTCTATTGCCTTAGTCTGTTGAATTTTTATAACAAATTATTGTCAATTGACAGGGTTAGGTAACAAGCCTGAATTTCTTACAGTTCTGGAGCTAGGGAGTCTAAGCTCATGATGCCTGCATATCTGTGATAGGATGAATGTCTAACAACAATACCAGCCATGTTATCAAAATCAAAGCCTGTCCTAATTCCCTACCGTCAGCACTCCTGATTCACCTTAATCTTCCTCTGTGTTTGTGTGTGGGTGATGCTAGCAATCAAACCCAACTCTCATTCATGCAAGGTGTGTGCTTTTCTGCCAAGGCAAGAAAAGTATATTCTTTTTTATAAATAGAACTATCCAACCCACCAAAAGTATATTCTAGGATATTCCTAGTCCTCCTCTGTGTTTTAAAATTGCTTACCTATTGCAATTGAGAAATATGGATGGCAAAATTTACCATTGTAAAATTAAAATGTTTTTACAGATTTTTTAATGGTATTGTGAGGTGATGATATAAAATGGGCTTGTAGGTAATGTATCAAATTGCTCCCTGATGTTTATGGTCTTCCCAAGTCATTAGTGAAATATTATATATCTTATAAAAAATCTAGAACCATCTTGAATACCGGGTGATAAAACATTTAACCAAATAAACTATTGAAGAAAGAAAATTATTATTGTCAGCTGCTGTAATCTCCAAATGCTAAGTACATTCCCTTTGTAACTGAAACTCAATACCCAGTAAACAACTCTCCATTCCTTCTTCTTCAGCTCTGATAACCATTATTTTATTTCTCTTTCTGTAAATTTGATGGTTTTAGATACCTCACATAAATGGAATCATTCATATAAGTGGAATCAGTATTTTTCACTTTATGCCAAACTTATTTTAACATAAGGTTAACATAATGCTCTCAGATTTCATCTGATTTGTATAGCCATTGTGTAGAACAGTATAAAGTTTCCCCCAAGAAGCTAAAAATAGAACATTCAACCCAGCAATCTAACTATTTAGTATCTATCCAAAGAATATGAAATATTAAACCAAAAGTTATATCCACCCCAATGTTTATTGCAATGTTATTACAATAATGAAGATAAGGAAAAGCAACTGGAGTGTCATAGGTAAATAATTTTTTAAAGAAGATGTGGCAGAGATACACAAAGTAATACTGCCAACATTATTTAGAAAGATGGAATTTCATCATTTTCAGAAAAAAATGGAAAAAACTCAAGAGAACTTGTGCGAAGTGAAATAAGTCAGAAGGAAATAGACAAGCATTAGGTGATTTCACCCAAATGTATAAAATAAGAATATAAAATTTAACAGAGAGAACAAAATAAAACCAAAGCAGTGGGCATTAAAGTTTCCTGAAAAGAAAGGGTAATAATAGAAGAAAGGGTGGTGGAAAAGGCATAAGAGGAGAGTGGACCAAGCTCACTGAAGAAACAAAAATTCACTTGTCACTAGAAAACCTGCTAGAAAGATAACAAAGACAAAAATAACAAAATAAAAAGAAACTAGTTTCAAAGAACACTTCCCCATAACTACTTGTTAATCAATAGAGGGGTTGCCTGTGTCCAGTCTCTCCTCATACTTTCCCAAGGAAAGGGAAAATGGTCATCAACGACAGAAGATGGTCAAGAAAGTTACTGATGTAACATCCAAAGCTGGCTTGGAGCTCAAGAGAGATAAGTTCTTCCAAGCAGCTATTTAGGGATTCACTTTGAAAAATAGCATAATAAATGGCACGGACAGGGGACTCTAAAACAAAAAGACTTAAAAAATAATACATGATCTATGAAATTCAAGAACATAAAATAATGCCCTAAAATGGACAGCAGTTTTCTTAAATTTTCTTCACTGTTACTGTATCACTATCACTGTCTTCCTGTTCATCATTGATTTGCTCAAGAGGGCACCAGTAACATCTCCATATGTCCTGTCTCATGCTAGTAGAGCCCAAGGGCATTTCCTTGCTCCAGGAACATAAAGAGCCTCAAACCATTCCATCAGGTCATGGGAATGAGGTCTATAATTGTTACTGGCATTTGGCATATAAAATACGACACGGGTAGCTTGCCAGGCTCTGCCGTGTGGGTGGCATACTTTTGTAGTCACCTCTAATCTCCAGCATTTATTGATGAACCACGTGATAGGCTCTTCTGCTTGGTGGAGTTCTGACAAGAGGGAAGAACTTCATTTTTAAATTTTCTTAAAAATGAAAATACTAAATTAAAAATAAATACTCACAACTTGATGAGGGGCTCGGCAGAGCCTGGCAAGCTCCATGTCGTATTTGATATGCCAAATACCAGTAAAAATTATAGACCTCATTCCCATGGCCTGATGGAATGGTTTGAGGCTCTTTATGTTCCTGGAGCAAGCAGATGCCCTTGGGCTACACTAGCAGGACATATGGAGATGTTACTGGTGCCCACTCGAGCAAATCGATGATCAACGGAAAGACAGTGATACAGTGATACTCACAACCCCAAATAAAAACATGATGAAAAATTAGTGGATGAAGTCAAAGAAATAACTCCCCAAATGATGAAATAAATAATACCAAATGATGAAAAATAAATGTGAAAAAAGGCTAGGAATCTTCAAGAAATAATTTAGAGGTGCCTTTACCTGACTAAAAGAACTGAAAGATACTTCTGAAAAGGCAGACAGAGGAGAGGAAATTGAGACAGAGAGAGAGAAAGAAAGAGAGAGAGTGGGAGAGAGTGAGAGAGAGAGGAGGGAGAGGGGGCTGGTGGGGGAAGGTGGTAACAAGGGTTTTCTACCAAAGGTGCTCTCCAAATGTTCAGGAATAAAACCAAGATCCTTAAAACTTCCAAAAAATTAAGGGAGGGAAATAATAGGCAAACAAATTAAAAAACTGTCGATGAAAAACAATGAAAGAAGCTTTCACTGAAAAAAAATGAACTGAGAAGATTATCAATCAAAAACCTTGTATAAGGACCAATTCCCGGCACAATGGGGGAGGGAATAAAAAACACTCTTAGATTTCAAAAACATCCTTAGATTACAATGACAATACCATCATCATCTTCATCACCCTCACCCTCACCATCACCATCATCTCAATTGGTATTGAGAAACAAAGGGACAAAGTCTAAAACTTGCAGAAACTTTAAAGTCTAATGTTGTTTATGCTTTGAGGTACCGCCACAAAAGAGCCCAGGAGACTGCATCTTTGCAGCCTCTCCCTCCTGCGCTCCCGGAGGACAACCATCAAAGGTGAAAGGCAGGAACAGAGTCAGCTTAGAGTCAACACTTGAGCTCAGGAGAAAAGGTGGAGTCTCCTGCTCTTAGTTTCTGGGGCTCAGCACATTCAGAAAAAAACCTTCTCTAGACACAGAGGAAAGAAATGAGGCCTGGAAGGAGGTGGGGAGAGAGGGAGGTGGGGGGGGGGCTTTGCATTATAAGCGTTCAGCTGCTCTCACTTAACAAATGTTAGCATTATGTGAAAATGTAATCTTAAAAATAGCTTTTTAACAGCCACACATCACATAAAACTGAGTGAGAGCCAATGGGGTCTAAATCTTTAAAGCCCAGGAGGCATGTGCTACACATTTCCGGTAAAAAGACTCCTCCCTGGAAAGAAAGAAAACTTTGGGCCATGGTGTTGGCTTGCTAGTGACAATCAAGCTGATTAGCAATTAGCAAATTTTAGCTCTTGAACAAAATGGCTGTTCAGTTTTTGACTTTGAAATGCCACTGAATTGAGGATCAGTGTGAAGATGATAACCTGGCAGGGAGAATGGAGTGAGGCCAACAGCCTTCCCTGAAGAACAGATCTTTCAGACTTTTAATTTTTTGGGGGGATGGGGCAGTGCAGAATTTATCCTATATGTCAGGATTTCCTTCTCCTTTAAGCAGAATAATAGTTCATTATAACTTTACATGACATTTTGTTCAAATAACTTCTATGTATTGGGTTACTTTTAGCCATTCTAAAGAGAACGACAGGCTATTTTTTCTATTGCATTCATCACTGTACACCATAGATAATTTCCTTCTTTATGATGCATATTGTTTACTGTCTATTTACCTTTATCAGAATACAATTCCAAGTTTGGAGAATTTGGGGGGTATTTGCTTGTTCTCTTAGGACAACCAAAACAGGATCTGGGCCATCATAGACAGGAAATAATCTGGAGTAAATTCAACTATCCATTTACCAGGCCCTGAGCTAGGCTTTGCTAAAGCACTAGCAAATAAAACATGGGATTTTCATTTGCGTGGAAGAGTTCCAAGGAATATCAGCCTGCTTTTCCTTTCACATGGCTCACCTCTCTTGTGTATCTCTACTACTGTGTTATATGTATCTTCATGACTAGAAGTTATTTCTCTCTATTTAAATTCCACCTGATGTGAAAAAAAAGCTAAATAATTTAAATTGTGATTGAATAATGATTCTATTTTTTGTTAGCCCTGCTGGAACATTTCCTCCCGCCAATCTGGCTGAATTGAAGGATGTAATGCAGAATTCTCCTAAATACTTCTCATTTAAGTAATAGCCACCAGGCAAAGACATTTAAAATTTTAAAAAATATTTTAAAATTGTGTATATTTCTTTGAATATCCAATAATTCCAAAACTGCCAATAATAGATTTTTTTAAATCAGTAATTTTAATTCAACAAAAATTTGTGTTCCATATCCTCCTGCAATGGTTTATTAGAACCTGCCTACAGAGAGTTCAAAACTTCTTGGCTGGAGTGATAGTACAGTGAGTAGAGTACTTGGATTCTACCCTGAGCCTATCAGGAATGAACCCTGAGTACAGAGCCAGAAGTTGAAAGAGTTGGCCACCCGATGGGGTGACTGACTGGGAGCCTCAGAATGCTGCACCTACCAAGGAAAACTCTGAGAGACCGGGTCCTCTGCAAAAGCAAGGGTTTTATTAATAAGCGAGTATACTCGGGGCCCATAGCATGACCCCAAGAGGTCAGTGGCTAAGAGCCCCGAGTCCTTACAGGGAGGATCTTTTAAGAGATAGTTCCCGCCGCTACAGAAAAGCCCGCGCATAAACATCCAATAGATTTAAAATATTACATCAAGGTCTGCGGCGCAGGCAGCCAATCACTTTGTACCAAGTAACCATCTCCCACCAATCAGATCATTCTTAATACTTCTTTCTATATTTGGTGCGGCTAGAAACACGTGTGGGATCATGGGTCAGCAACGGCTATGCGTGCGTGCAGGAATGCAATCCAGGCAATTCAGGCCAGATAGTAGATTCTGGGCGGGGGTCTTATAACCTCTAACAGGAATTTGTTCTGGGCCTTTTGTAGATAACAAAAAGGTTACTTCAAGATGAAAAGGACACTCAGGCCCTAAATTGGTAACTTTCCATGAGTAGGCCTGCCCTGATTGGGAAAGGGGGGTTTCTGCCTTCTTTCAAAGTAAACCCTGAGCATTGATGGATGTGACCTCAAAATAAAAATAATTTAAAAGTTGAAATTATTTTATTTCAACTTTTAAATTATTTTTAAAAGTTTATGTATTGAATAGATAAAATTTAAAATATAAAATTTAAAAGTTTATTCCTCATCACTAAATAGAAAGGTAACCTTTTTTTCTATTAAAAAGTAACAGTTATTACAGAAAACATAATAGCAGAAAGTATATGCAAGTTACTGATTGTTTTAACTGCTATTAAAATTGGTGACTATGGATCTCAATACGTGCATACCAAATCAAGTAACCATCAGTCCTGCTATGCTATTGAGTACTTGAAATAGACAAGGCCAAGTTGAGATCTGTTATAGGGGCAAAATACCAGCATATTTTAAAGATTCAACACACACACAACAAAAAATATGTAAAATATTCACCATGATTTTTATATTTTATATATGTTGAAATTATAATACGGAAAATATATTGGGTTAAATTAAACATTGTAAGTTAATTAATTTCTACTTTTGTAAGTAGAAATTAATACTATGGGTTTGAATTATATTCCTTTGTAATATTTGTTGTTCTTTTGTTTTTAACTGTGTTTTAATTACTGTGGTTTACCATACTGTTAATGATAAGGTTCCATAAATACAATGTTCCAACACTGTACTCTCTACGAGAGTTACCACTTCCCTACACAATTGTCTCAGATCCCCCAACCTCAAAGCCCCTACCTCCATCTAGCCATCTCCCTGCCACAATAAGCTCAGTTTTGTAGACCAGTTCTCAGATTCTGTTTCCTTTCACCTTTTATTGTGCCCTTACTATGCTTACATATTCCACATATGAGAGAAATCAATATGTATCTGCCCCTCTCTTTCTGGCTTACTTCACTCAGCATGTAAGCATTCACTTACATACCCTCCAGTTTCATCTATATAATGGTAAACTGAATAGTCTTGCCTTTTCAGATAACTGAGTAGTTTTCCATTGTGTTCCTTTGAGTAGTATTCCAGTCATCTGTTATTGGACACTTGGATGTTCAAATGTTAGCTATCATGAGTAGTGCTGCAACAGTAGAGGGCAAATATCTTTTCTGATTAATTTTGAGCCCCTGCGATAGATTCCTAGTAGTGGAATGCAGGGAAATAGTTTTTTGGAGGCATGTCCATATTGTTTTCCAAAACTGTTGAACCAGTCAACATTCCCCCCAGCAGTGGATGAGGTTTCCTCCCCACATAGCCCTCACAAACACTGGTTGTTTCGTCTCTTTGATGTGTGCCAGTTTCAGTGGTGTGAGTCTCATTATTTTGATTTCCCTGACAATAGTGATGTAGAAAGTGATGTAGAGCATTTTTTATATACATCTTGGCCCTCTGTATGTTTTCTTTAAAGAAGTTTTAGCTCATCTGTTCTCCCTACTTTTGGATAGCGCTGATTAATTTTTATTAAGACTTACAAGTACTTTATACATCTTGGATATTAACCCTTTGCTAGATGAGCAGTGGGAAAATATTATCTCCTAGTCTTTGAGCGCCTTTTTATTCTGGTCATCATATCTTTTGTGATTCAGAAGCATCATACTTTCATGTATTTATGTATTTTTGTTTTGATGTTTTCCTAATCACTTGTTTATCTTAGCTTCCATTTTCTTGGCTAATGGCATTGATTCATTGGGGATGCCTCTAGATCTCATGAGGGATTCTGCTGATATTTACCTCAATATGTTTTGTAGATTCAGATCTGCTCTCAGTGTCTTTAGTCCATTGTGAATTTACTTTTATGCATGGTGTGAGATGGGGTGGTCATATTTTTTTACAGCTGACTGACCAGTTTTCCCAGCACCATTTACTGAAGAGACTTTCCTTGCTCCACTTCATCTACTTAGTTCATTTGTCAAAGATCTGATACCTTGGGATATTTATCTGAGCTGTCAAATCTATTCTATTGATCTGAGAGTCTATCGATCTTACAGTACCACAGTGTCTTGATTACAGTAGCTTTAGAGTATAGTTTAAATTTGGGAAAAGAAAAAGCCTCCCATCATTTTTTTTCCTAGAGTTTCTTTGACTGTTCTGGGTGGGAGTGTTATTTTCCATATAAGTTTTAACAGCATTTGGTCTATGGGTACTTTTTTTTATAGGAATGACATTGAACCTGTATATTACTTTGGGTGTTGTCATTTCAATTATATTAATCCTTCTAAGCCATGAACTGGGGATGTTTTTCGCATATACTTAAGTCATTTCTTTTAGCATTAAGTATTGTTTTCTTCATATACATCTTTCACTTCATTTTAAAGCTGATTCCAAGGCTCTTAATATTTTTGGGACACAATTGTGGATGGAATTTTTATTACTCTTTTATATTTATACTTTGTTGTTTGCATATAAGAATGCCATAGAGAGATGTTTTCAGACACTGTGGCATGCTGAGTTTACTGGGGCATCCTAGAAGGGGACAGGTGAGCCTACCACACTCCCAAACAGAGCCCCAGCAGCCGAAAACCTCTACACTCCACAATCACTGCCACAATCACCAATAAGGGCACCTTATTACTTTATTCTTACCTCATTGCTATTGTCAGGATTTCCAATTCTTTACTGAATAATAGTGGGGAGAGTATGCAACTTGTCTTATGCCTGATCTTGGTGGGAATGTTTACAGTTTTTCTCCATTGAGTAAGATATTAGCTGTGGGAACACAGTCACTTGTCACTTGTATACCCATTCATCGATTTGCTCGAGCAGGTGCCAGTAATGTCTCCATTCATTGGGAATAAGGTCCATTATTGTTACTGTTTTTGGCATATCAAATACACCATGGTAGTTTGCCAGATTCTGCTGTGACTCTGGGTTCATCCCAGGGGACCCAGTCGTTTCTATGTCAGAAATAAATTTATATTCCTATGGGATATAGGTCTTTAGTTTTCTTTTTTTAGTGGTGTCTGTCTGCTTTTTGTATGTAATGTTTGCCTCACAAAAATTCTTAGGAGAGTTTCTGTTTCTTTGACTTTCTGGAAGAGCCTTAAAAGGATTGGAAGTAGATCATCTTTATCAGTTTGGAGAGCTTTCTAGTAAACCAATCTGGTCCTGGGTTTTTGTTTCTCAGGAGACTTTTGAATATCATTACAATTTCCTTGATAGTAATAGGCCTGTTCAGGTGCACTGTTTTCTCTTGGCTTAGCCTTGGAAGCTATAAGAGTCTAAAAAGCTATATATTTCCTCTAGATGCTCTAGTTTCGTGGCATAGATATTTCTGTATTACTCCCTGATGATTCTGTAGTAATCCCTGATGATACTCTGAATGTCTGTGATATCTGTTGTGACATCCTTCCCTTCATTGCATATGTGGTATTTTAGAGTCTTCTCTCTTCCTTTGTGAGTCTAGTGAATAGTGTGTCAATCTTGTTTATTTTTTCAAAGAACCATCTCTTGGTTTTATTAATCCGTTGAATTTCTTTTAGATTCTAATTCATTTGTTTCTACACTAAATTTTATTGTTTCCTTCTTTCTGCTTGCTTTTTTGGGCCATTTTCTAGCAGTCATTTATTTGGGCCCTTTCTTGTTTCATAATGAATGCTTACATTGGTATGAAATCCTACACCCTCTTAACACTGCTTTTACCATTTCCCAAATGGTCTGGTAACTTGTATGTTCATTTGTTTGCAGGAATATTTTTATTTCTTCTCTGTTCTTCATCTTTGACTCATTGGTTGTTCAGTATTTAGTTGTTTAATTTTTGAAGTGTTTAGATTTTTCTCCTGTTCTAGCTTTTGATTAATTTCAATTTTTCAAGTAGTCTGAAAGGAGGGTTGCTACAATTTGACTTTTTGGTTTTATGTAGATATATTTTGTGACCAGGCATCTAATCTGTCTTGGAGAATGCCCCAGGTCCACTGGAGATGAATGTGTTCTCTGCTTTGGAGAAGATGAAAGGCACTATATATGTCTGTTAGGGAGGTCTCTTCCATTTCTTCTTTCAGTATCAGCATTTCTTCCTCAGTTTTATTCTAGTTGATCTAGTAGAAATAATACTTATTTTGGAAAGTCTTATTCAGGCAATCATTTCCATGTGCCTGTACACTTAAATATATAATAAGATCTGGTATTTAATAACCTCAGTTCTTCACTTAATAATATATTATTAGCCCATTACCTTGTCTACAGATACAAATTTCTTCAAAATTCTTTGAAATAGCTATAACATTCCATTTGTAAAATGGATCATAATTTCTCTAACCCTATTCTATTTATATTAAGCATTGGAGTTTTGTTTTTCTTTTATTTTTGTTTTTTCACTATTACAAACAGCATTGCAATAAGTATCCTGGAACCAACATCTTTGCCTAAGAGATTAACTATTTTTAAAACATAATTACAAAAGTTAAAGGGTAAACCAACACATTCATACATATTCTTGAGGACTTTTACTACAAACTAAAAACTATAAAGTCACTCTCTCTGTGTTATCTGTGTTACTAATTTAAATTTTACCACAAGGGGTGAGGGAAGGGGGAGAAAGAGGAGGGAGGGAGAGGGAGAAATAGAGAGAGAAAGAGACAGAGAGAAGAAAAGTATCTTCCATAGAGTCAGACTTGTGCAGGGGTGGGCGTATACTAGGAGGAAAACTGGGGACACCTTTGGTGGGAAATGTACACTTAAGAAAGGGCGGGCATTAGAACATTGTATGACTGAAACCCAATCATGAACATTTTAACTGTGTATTGCCCAGTGATTCTTTTTTCTATTATTAAACTTACCCAAGGCAATCCTGGGTTCATTCCCATATGCTTTTATTTATTGGCTGTCATAATTTAAAGAATAATCTTATTGTCTTTCTTTACTACTTCTGTTGAAAGCAAATGGAAGTTTTGGTACATTTCAATTCATCTTTTGTAAAATAAATTTTCCATATTCCATTTTTCTTTAGGATAATTTTTGTTACTCATTTACAAGGTTCTTTTGTAGATTAATTAGATTAATCCTGGGTCAAACATGTTTCAATATTTTGCTATTTTTTTATCTTTTATGTTACCTTTTGATGCTCCATTTTTAATCCTTACATAATCTTCTTTTAAGAAAATTGTCCTTGATCTTATATTAAGGAATTCCTTTCATATTTTAAAAGTATGTCATTATTGAAGTATAATGTCTTCTGGTAAACTTCATAAAATTTTATTCTATTTTAATGTTGCTTTATAGCATATGGAATTTATTTATTAATAGAAAACAAAAACAAGGCTTATCTTTTAAAAATATTTATCTAGACATCCCAACTCCATTTACTAACAAGCTGTCCTTTCTACCTTGGCTTAAAAGTAGGCTAATAGGGAATATTAAAACACACTAGGTTAAATGCATAAAATTTTTAGAAGTAGGAAGAAATAAGCTTGTACTTGGGTTTAATACATAGGTAGGAAGGGCTCAATATAAATCAGATCAAAAAAACCTCGAGTCCTGATGGAAGCTCCAGGTTTAGAGAGGCCAGCAAGGACAGAGATCTAGCCATTTGCACTGTGCCGGATGGGGTTATGGGATTATGATTTTAGCTTGCTTAGAATCACATGCCATTTTTTTCTAATCTCAGTAATGTTAAGGCATCTTTCTCTAGAAAAATGTCCAATTATATTAGACTTTGTGTACAACTGTGTGAGGTTAACAGATGCTGGTGAAGTTTGCTAATAGATCTGTTGGGATACACATACCTCAATATAAAAGAGATATCAGACCAAGAAATAAGTCACAATCCAGGAGAAAATAGGCATAGAAGGACCTCTGCCCTTTTGTGAACTCAATATGGAGTCACACTGAGCAGCTTACAAGTCCTCAAACTCAGACTATTTCTCAGCCTCACGCCTGTGTGACTATGAACTTATATGCTATTACCTGCCACAGCAGATATTTCTGCTTGCTTCTCTAATCCTTGAACTTCTGTCATGGTTCAGGTTTTATTTACTCCAAAGTTTCATTTGCTCCAGGATATGATCCCAACCCAACCAACAATTTTGGTTGATTCAGACCAACCAAGAGACTGTATCCTACTCAGACAGGCCCCAGAGTCATTGCAGCAACACCGTAGGGAAAGAAACTGAAACCACAACTCCCAGAATTCCTAGCTGCAAGGCAATAAATGGGACACTTTGAACCTTCACACCAGGACACCTCCTCCTCAGGTACCCTCCCTGGAGGTGTGGCTGACTGGGCAGGAGGCTGCTCAGGTGGCTGGAGATTAATACAAAAAAGCAGGAAATTCAATACCAAGAGGAAGGTAACATCCTCGAAGAGGGAAGAGGAGAACAGTATCTGCTGAGCATCTCCAGAGTCCTACTTGAAAAGTAAGAAAGAAACAGTGCCCCATAAGAATCCACTCCCTGACTACCACCGCACCATGGGGAAAAAAACACAGATCTCCAGCTCAAAGAGCAGATGAAAAAAACCCTAAAGACTCAAAAAATAATACACATGTTCATAATCTCTCTGACAAAGCATTCAGAGAAAAAATGGTGAGGATGTTTAATGAGCTCAATGACATTCCGTAAAATGAAAGCGATGTCCAATAAAACACTTGATCACTTGACATCCCATTATTCGTCAATTTGCTCAAGCAGGTGCCAGTAATATTTCCATTTGACCCTATCACGTGTCAGTGTAGCCCAATGGCATCTGGTTGCTTCAGGAATACAAAGAGCCTCAAACCATTCATTCAGAGTCTTGACGAAGAAGTCTGACCATGTTGTAGGTGGGTGACCACGTGATCTTTTGACATTACAGACTGGATCCCACGGGATGTCAATAAAACACAGGAGGACATAAATGAAGCTGTGGAAAGGACAGTCAATAAATTATGGGAGGAAAAGAGCAGAAATGAAAACAATACAAACAGAAATATCATCAATACAAAAGTTAATAGATGAAATGAAAAATGCAATAGGGGCCCTCAACAGCAGGATGACAGCAGCAAAAGACAGAATCAGGGAGAATGAGGATGAACTTCAGAAAACACTCAGGGAAATGCAACAGATGAAAAAAAGACCGAAAAAGGCATCAGCAGTGGAACAGAGAACATTGGGATGAATGCAAGAGGAATAACATAAGAATCATCAGAGTCCCAGAGGGACAGGAAGGCAACCCCCAAGGAAATAGGTAGAGTTAAAAATCCTTGCTAAGGGGGCCGGAGCAATAGCCACCAGGTAGGGCGTTTGCCTTGCACGTGGCGGGCCCATGCCAGCCTGGGTTCGATCCCTGGCATCCCATATGGTCCCCGAGCACCGCCAGGAGTTATTCCTGAGTGCAGAGCCAGGAGAAACCCCTGAGCATTGCCGGGTGTGACCCAAAAAAGAAAAAAAAAATCCTTGCTAAAAGTTCCCAGAGTTAAAGAACACAAGCATCCAGGTCCAAGAAGCCTGAAGTATACCAGCAAGAAAGGACACCAATAAAAAGACTCCAAGACATATGCTAGTCAGAATAATGGATGCCACAGATAGAGATACAATTCTTCAAGTGGCAAGATCAAAGAAGGAAATTTTATATAAAGGAGCAACCATTCAACTGTCAGCAGACCTATCAGAAGGGACACTCCAAGCATGAAGGCAATGGTGGGATATAGTAAAAAAAATTCAATGAAATGAATGCCTCACCAAGAATTCTTTACCCTGCTAGAACTCTTATTCAGATTTGAAGGACAGATACACAGCTTTTTGGATAAACAACAGCTCAGAAACTTAATAAGCTCAAAACCAACCTTGAAAGAAGGGCTAAGAGGGCTACTCTAAGACAAGAAAAAATGCAAAGAACAACAAATATATAGAAAGATGGCACAAAATCCTATGACAATAATCTCTCAATGTCAATGGTCTAAATACACCAGGTATCACTTTCCCCAGCTTCAAACTCTACTGCAAAGCAGTTGTAATTAAAATGGCATGGTATTGGTATAGAAATAGACCCATAGATATGGAATAGAATTGAATATCCTGAAACACACTCTCAAATATACAATCACCAAATCTTTGATAAAGGAGCAAAAAATATTAAGCAGAACAAAGAAAGCCTCTTTAACAAATGGTGCTGGGACCTGCCCCTCGAGGTGTTGCAGGTGTGGATGTGGTGTCCGGCTGTGTTGGCAGGTGGCAGACAGGAGATATACTTGTCTACACCCCAGAGCTCTACCCTGTGGGCCCTGGATGGTGGATGATCTGACATAGGAAAAGACTGGGCCCCTTGGGATGAACCCAGAGCCATGGCAGAGCCTGGCAAGCTACCCATGGTGTATTCAATATGTCAAAAACAGTAACAATAGAGATGAACTGGACAAGGGACAGACTAGACACACAGCTGCGGTGTGCGGCCCACGTGGAACAGCCCATGAAGTCTCTGAGGAATCGACTCATCCCCAGCCAAGACCAACGTAGCTCCTAGGGTAAAGCAGTCATGTGGGGGGGAAGCCACACTGCCTGGAATTGGAGCAAGGATTTGGGCTCCTCTCCATGCCTATGGGCGTGGCTACAGGCTCACAGCCTCTGCAACCAGATGAACTGGACAAGGGGAAGACCAGACACGGCTGTGACAGTGCGCAGTCGCACAAGAGGTTTAGATAACAAAATAGGTTAGGACCAGGTCCTTCCCAGGATCTTTCACATCTGTACACCATAATGATCATTGTTGTAACAAACTGAGGTTTATGGGAAATGAGGAACTATAATGCCACACTAGAACTCACTACTGAATATACACATAGATAATTGCATCATAAACCATAAGGCAAGTCACAAGTTGGAGGAGAAGAGAGAGAAATACAGAGACAGAAATAGTGATAGAGAGAAAGATGAGAGAGTCAGGCGCACGGGAGAGAGCTGCCATCCGGCTGTTCCCTCGCTCTGCTGATCATGAGGCTCTAAGAAGGCAAGATGGATTTTGGGAGTAGTCCCATCACTTCTGTAGGGCCTCAGAAGCAGCCAGATGAGACTCGGTCACCAAAATACCTGCCATTATCATGGTCTGGACCCCACAGTTCATCAGAACCCACACAAGAAAGATGCTGATCTAAAGACCAGCTCAGAGTAGCTGAGTTTTAACCCAAGTTGGTGGCTCTCAGAGGCGGAAGTCACCGGGTGTACCTGGAGTTGGAGCTGGGGTACCCCTTCCCCTCTCTGACCTGTCCCAGAGGCCTAGTGGCCCCGCCCATGAACTGCCTTGGGGCTCTCGGTCATGATGCAGAGACTCAGAATCATGGGAAGAGCTGCCATCTGAATCTCCCCTAGCTCAGCTGACTATGAGGTTCCCAGGAGCCAAGATAGGTTTTAGGAGTGGGCCCATCACCTCTGTAGGGTCTTGGAGGCAGCCGGATGAGACTCGCTTACCATAATAGCCACCATTTTTGTGATCCAGACCTGGTACATCAAACTAGTGGAACCAATCATGTTCAGAATATATTACAATCTACAATGTGTAAGAAAGGGAAGCGAGAAGGAGAGAAAGAAAAAAAGAGAGAAAGGAGATAAAGAACCTACCATGGAGGCAGGCTGGGGGAAGGGGGAGGGAGGTGGGGACATTGGTGATGGGAGATGGGCAGGGGTGGAGGGATGGGTGTTGGAACATTGTAGAACCAAAATTCAATCATGAACATCTTGTAAGTGTATATCTAACAGTGGTATAATAAAACATTTTTTAATAAATGGTGCTGGGAAAATGTGCAGTTACTTATAAAAATGAACTTAGACCTCCTTCTAACGTCATGCACAAAAGTCAGATCAAAATGAATTAAAGATCTCAACATCAGACATGAATCTATAAGGTACATTGAAGAAAACAGGAAAAACGGCTCGACAACATTGAGTCTAAAGGCATCTTCAAAGACAAAACACCACTGACAAAGCAAATGGAAGTAAGGATAAATAAATGAGATTATATAAAACTGAAAAGCTTCTGCACCTCAACAGAAATAGTGAATAAGTTACAGAGACAACCCACAGACTGGGAAAGAATATTTACCCAAAACCCATCTGATAAGGGTTAATATCCAGGATACATCAGGCACAGGTAGAAATTTACAAGAAGGAAACAGCCAACCCCATCAAAAAATGGGGGAGAAAAGATGAACAGAAACTTCCAGAAAGAAGAAATTTGAATGGCCAAAGGCATATGAAAAAATGTTCTTCATCCTTAATCATCAGGGAGATGCAAATCAAAACAACAATGAGGTTTCATCTCACACCACAGAGACTGGCACACATCCAAAACTGCAAGAACAACCAGTGCTGGCATAGATGCAGGGAGAAGGAAACTTTCATCCACTGTTGGTGGGAATGCTGACTGGTCCAGCCCTTTTGGAAAACAATATGGACATTCATCCTAAAACCAAGTATTGAGCTACCATTTGACCCAGTCATACGACTCCTAAAAATATACCCTGGAGACCCAAAACACACAGCTGAAACACTATCTGCACTTCTATATTCATTGCAGCTCTATTCACAATAGCCACAGTCTGGAAACAACCTAAGTGCCCGAGAACAGAAGACTGGCTAAAGAAACTTTGGTACATCTACAAATGGAATACTATGCAGTTGTCAGAAATGATGAAGTCATGAAATTTACCTGCAAATGGATGGACATGGAGACGATCATGCTAAGTGAAATTTGTCAGAAGGAAAAGGACAGATATAGAATGTGTGCATTCATAAACGGGATATAAATATATACCAGTGTTCTACTTATTGTGGGAAAGCGATAATGCCAGACTAGAACTCAGCATTGAATATATACAAAGAGACTTACATGATAAACCCTAAATGTCTGTAGGGCAAGCCACAATGTATTAGATTAGAGAGAGAGAATGAGAGAGAGAGATACAGAGATAGAGACAGAGAGAGAGACAGAGAAAGAGAGGGAAGGAGAGGAAAGGGAAAAAGTGCCTGCTATAGAGGCAGGTTGGGGATGGGTGGGAGGGAGTGTAGGGACGTTGGTGGTGGAAATGGGGCACTGATGGTGGGATGGTTGCTGGAACGCTGTATGAATGAGACCCAATTATGAACATCTTTGTAATTGTATATTTCACGGTGGTATAATAAAAAAATTTTGAAAGAGATAGACTATATCCTTCAATCCCGAACATTGACAGTGTGTTTATGTCACCCAAGCCACTGCATAGAAAAATAAATCCGTTGCTTGACCAGTGCTGTCCCTTCCACCAAACATAAAATGAGAATTGAAGGCACTACTTAGTGCTATCAGTTGTCAACAAATTATACTTACAATAAAGAACTGCAGAAGGCAGTGTTAGAGAAACAGAGGAAATTCCTTTAACACTAGCAACCTGGAGCAATGCCCTAACTCAGAACTTCTGTTACTTGAGTTAGTAAATTACCTTGTTATTTAAAATATTTTGAATTGTGTTTTCTGTTTAATTTAATGTAAGTTTTCTAGTTGACATCTCCTGATCTAGGAAAACATGATGATGGAGATACCTACTACTCCATGAATTCTGTAGCCAATTGACTAGAAAGGATGCCTCCCTCTGAGGCAATTCCACAGAACTTTTTCTCTCTCACATTATGTGAATGCACTTCACTAGTGGTATACCACTTTTAGTTCAGAAAGCAAAGATCAAGACCTCTACTGTCCTCATAACATCTAGGTGTTCACTGATGTTCACCGAGTTCGAAAATTACAGTAGGATTGTCTCACTCCTACATTGGGTCTGTGTATTTCTTCCTTCCTAGATAAAGGGTCTTCTGCCACCCCCACTGCAAAGAGCTTAAAGAAAGAAAGATTAACAAGTTTTTAACTAATTCCCAGAGATCAATGAGTTTCACAGGCTGTGATTTTTCAAATTTGACTTTACTTTTCTATGAGGAATTTTTAAAATAGAGATTTTTTTTGCTGTCTCCATATTTACCACCACCTGATAATAAAGTGGACAGAATATGATATACTCTTAATGAGTTGGAATGGTGAAGGAAAATCAGAGTTCTTGATGAGTCTCTAGAACTGATCAAGGTGAATAACTTGAAAGAATCATCCAGAGCAGAAGTCGTCACAATTCAGAGGACACAGAGGACACAGGGAGAACAACTAGTGATGGTTCTGGTATGGTGGATTTAAAAAAAGTGGAGGTAGAACAAACATGCCAACTGAAATGACTCCTGCCCCTACTACATAGGTATCAGAGTTTGGCCATAGGAGAGGAATTCAAAATCAATAAATAATATGCCAGATATCTGGTAAAAGATACCCCTTGTATAACTTGAATCACTTGTCTTCCTGTTGTTCATTAATTTGCTGGAGCAGGCACCAGTAACATCTCCAAATGTCCTGTCCCATGCTAGTGTAGCCCAAGGGCATCTGCTCACTCCAGGAACAAGAAGAGCCTCAAACCATTCCTTTGGGTCATGGAATGAGGTCTATATTTGTTACTGGGTTTTTGGCATATCAAATATGACACGGGTAGCTTGTCAGACTCTGCCGTGTGGGTGGGATACTCTTGTAGTAGCCTCTCATCTCGTGCATTTATTGATGAACCGGGAGAGATCGCAACGGGGAGAGATCGGCTTTTCTCTTGGGTGGAGCTCTGATGAGCTGTGGAGTCTGGATGTTGAAAATGGCAGCCCCCATGATGTGGGGGTTCCTTTGACTTCTTATGAGTCTCTGTTGGGACGGTGGGCCAGGGCTAGAACCCCGCCTTCCCTCCTGGGCGCCTCATGATCAACTGGGCACAGGGAGAGCCGGTAGCAGCTCTGCCCCATGTATCTGAGTCTCTGGATCAGGCACAGCTGGGCTTGAAGTAGACAGCTGTGGGTGGGACTCTGACAAGCAGGGCTTGTGATCAGCTCTTCTGCTGGGTGGAGCTCTGACGAGCTGTGGAGTCTGGATATTGAAAATGGCAGTCCCCATGGTATGGGGGTTCCTCTGGCTTCTTGTGAGACTCTGCTGGATGGCAGACCAGGGCTAGAACCCGCCTTCCCTCCTGGGTAAAATATATCTGGTATATATATGTATATACCTGTGTATCTGATTCCTTGTTTTGACATTTGAAAGGCATTAAGTAATCATCTGATCTTTACTTGAGTTCCTAAACTGAAACTCTGGTTGATCCATCTGTCAACATACGTAGAGTTTAAAAGCAGTTGTTGGCAGAACTGGATGCTCAAGTGGGTGGAGACAACCCAAACCACTTACTCCTTTGAATTGCCATAATTATTAGTTAATGTATAATATGGAACCACCAATATCTACCTGCTTTTGAAACAATTAAGTGCATCAATAGGCTGCATCTAAACAGTAAAAACAGTGACTTGGAAAAGTTAAAGTAAGTTTTGGAGGAGATCATTTTAAATATACTGAACTTCCTAGAAGAAAAAAAATTGGGTTTTTAATGTATCCATTGAATGATAATGTGACATTATAGAAAGAACTAAATAAGAATATGAAAGTGTTCTTTTATATATATGCATGCACATAAATTTTAAAATAATAAAACCATATTTGTAATACATATATATGTATGTATATATGTATATATATAACATTTAAACTCATCTTGTACCCCATGGAAATTTTGCAAATGTAGGGCCTTTGTTTAATATTTTAGTTGCCATACCCTTACTGCTTAAAATCTTTCTGAAATAAATAGAATAAAAATATATCCAAGCCAAATCAGACATAATAGAAGGGGTTCTTAGGGATAGTATATGTGAGCCACTTTTTCCCTTTCAGAGTGCAAGATCTGTAGGTGTTTCTCAAAGATGACAAAGAAGAAACATAGTTCATAAGGACAAAGAGAAAGAAAAAATACAATGTTAGAAATGGTTTGGAAATTAGAGAGCAGAGGATTGAGGAGCAACTCTTTTAAGTGACCTGCATCATCTGAATCCCAGGCTGGTGGTTGGGTGCAAAGGCTGTGAGGCTTGACAAGGAATGGATGAGATAAAAGAGGATTGGACTCATCTATCCTGAGGAGAAAGGATCAACTGAAAATTTGAGAAGCAAATATATATTATTCAGCAGGAAGTGCAGGGTGGGGCAAAATGGGGAACTGACAAAAGGATCAGTGACAAGAAATCTGAAAATAGTTACCTCTGACAAAAAGCAAAATGTGAGTAAGATGGTTTGGGGAAACGATTCCACCATTTTCTCACATTGCTAACATCTAAATAAGCCTATTTTTCTCAAAATATTTCTCCTATGTGCTGTTCATAACAAAATTTACTGATTACCAAGTTGTGCTCGTATACATCAATGATAATTTTTTAAATTGTTAACATCAAAAAAGTAATATATCACAAGATAAAAGCAAAATATGGTTATCTTAAAGAGCAAGGCCATGATGGAGTGAAACAAAGAAATATTTTTGTACCTCTAAAGACTTAGTTTTTCTAAGAATTTTACTATATGTATGAGTACTATATTTTTAAATGGAAAAAGTGTGTTCATCATCCAGGCATGAAAAATGCCATGCAAAGACACATGTAGAAAGACAACTTACAAGGATTATATAAATGCATAGCATCTTTGTGATGCTATTTCACGAGAAACTATGCTTACCATACTTTGTAACTTTTATTGTATTTTTAAAAACGCATAAAGTCATGTAAATAGGAGAGTCAAAAGGGATTCCAATAGTGTTTTCACCAAGAAATGTTTGTCAAACAGTACAACTTTGAAATCCTTTAAATTCTTGTCTATCAACTTTGCTTCTTAGACTGCAAGTTGAATAGGAATGTGAGTGCAGTGTTATTTTGTAAGGGAGAGGCAATAGAAACTCCCACTTACTCTCCACAGAATTTTGATTTATTTATTTCTTAATTTTGGGCCATGTTCAGCAGTGCTTCAGGTTTATTACTGGCTCTGTGCTCAGGGGTCACTCCTGGAGGGCTTGAGGGACAATATGGGGTGCTGGGGATTGAACATAGGTCAGCTGCATGCAAGGCAAAAGCCCTACGAACTTACTATGGCTTCAGCCCCTTCACAGGCGTTTTAGATCTTTCTCTTATCCTTGCTTCTACCTTTCCCCTAAAGTTAAGAAATGTTTCTAGACCATGTGATGAGTCTTTACCAAAAAAGAAGAGGAAAAAAATAAGCAACAGATGTCTTGTTCATCACACAGAAAGCCGGTGTTGCACAATGGTCTAAGTTTTACAAAGAACAGGCCTGAATGCCCTGACAGCTTTACCAAACCACCAAGGTCAGCAGGACACCAAGTGATCTGACCCTTCTCACCCGCCTACCATCTTTTTCTGATTTGGGTTATTTCCTCTGCCAGTTGTTTGAGTTTCAAGCCCTAACTTAAGAGTAAGATGGTTTGGGGTGACAATTCCACCATTTACTCACATTGCTAACATCTAAATAAACCTATTTTTCTCATAACACATTTCTCTCAAATACTAACTTTCAAGTGGTGAAAAACTGGACCTTGAATGCTAAAAACAATTTTATTGAGTAACATGTATTCACTGCACTGAGGTACATAGAACACCCTCTTTTAAGGTCACATGAAAAAAATAGGCGTCCTAATAAAAGCAAAAAAAAAAAAAAACCCCGATTGAACTTTTTTATCCCTCTGTGTATTAAGTAAATGCCCATCTGTACTTATTTATATTACAAAGATTGGTCACAAAAATAGTCGCAGAGATTGTCCTGTTTATGTCCATGCCCTCATTTAGTTTCCTCTGGGTTCGTTGTGCAGCTGGGTACTTGTTGTCCTGTTGTACTGTCAACAGGACAGTAGCAAATATGATTCAAATGTCAAAAACTTCTCACAAGGATTCCAGCTGTTCTCATAGAAGCTTTTCTACAAAAAACAAGACCTCCGTCAACATGGCAGCTGACCACATAGACAGATGCCCAGCAAGACCAGAAAAAAGAACCAATTAGTGGAAGTCAGCCTAAATCCCATGCTCATAATCATGAGTTAAATAAGTTTATATTATGCATATAAGTTTGGAAAAGTCTGAGAATGTGAGCAAAAGCATTACACAAGTCAGCTCGGTATGATTTAGATTTCACTGATGCTGGTTAGCATTAAAGAGCTTTGTTTTTCTTTTATTTTTTTTTGGGGGTTACCCAGTGATGCTCAGGAGTTACTCCTGACCCTATACTCAGGAGTCTAAATCATACCAGGCAGACTTGTGTAATGCTTTTGCTCACGTTCTCAGACTTTTCCCTTGAACCTAAAGGGATTTGAAGGGAAAACTGCTATGTACCACAGAATGCTTTCTTTTTTTCTTTCACTTGTATCACTTGTCTTACCGTTAATCATCAATTTGCTTGAGCGGGCGCCAGTAACATCTCCATATGTCCTGTCACATGCTAGTTTAGCCCAAGGGCATCTGCTCTCTCCAGGAACATAAAGAGCCTCAAACCATTCCATCAGGTCATGGGAAAGAGGTCTATAATTGTTACTGGTATTTGGCATCTCAAATATGACACGGGTAGCTTGCCAACTCTGCTGTGCAGGTGGGATATTCTTGTAGCGTTTTGGGGGTTTTGTTAGGCAGGTCTAGACAATTTTCTTTATACTTTATTATTATTATTATTTTTTGCTTTTTGGGTCCCACCCAGTGACGCTTAGGGGTTACTCCTGGCAGTGCTCGGGGACCATATGGGATGTCGGGATCGAACCCAGGTTGGCTGCGAGCAAGGCAAACGCCCTAACCACTGTGCTATTGCTCTGGTCCCAATACTTTATTATTTTTTTTCTGTCTTGTTTTGGGGCCACACCCAGCAATGCCCAGGGGTTACTCCCTGCCTCTGCACTCAGGAATTAGTTCTGGCTTGCTCGAGGACTATATGGGATTCTGGAACCCAGGTCAGCCACGTGCCAAGGCAAACACTCCACCCATAC
This sequence comes from Cryptotis parvus, assembly GCA_021461705.1. NCBI lineage: Eukaryota > Metazoa > Chordata > Mammalia > Eulipotyphla > Soricidae > Cryptotis > Cryptotis parvus. The sequence goes on along the minus strand of JAJIBD010006267.1, from coordinate 3,974 downwards.
CCGCTGGACTATTGCTCTGGCCCCATCACAGATTTCTTTAAACTCTGGAGAGGGGACACCAGTCCAGTGCCCTTGGTAGTGCAGCCCCACAGGACAAGACTCAATCCCACAGCATGCACCTCCCTCCCGCAGACCTGTGATGACTTCAGGGTGGCCCCTGCACTTAACATGGTCTCCTATAAAGGGAGGCTTCTCCTTTGACTAAGTAGTTTTGTTAGAAGGGCATACAAAATTCAGGGCAGTTCCCCAAGCCCACCAGGAGTGATCGCTACAGAGCACAGAGCTAGGAGTAAGCCCTGAACACCGCCAGGTTTGTCCCCCTCCCCCCAAAAAAAAAGGAAAGATGACTGGTGGTAATTCAACAGGTAAGGCATTTTGCCTTGCTCGTAATTGACCCAGATTCAAGTCCTGGGTTCTCATGACTCAGCACCACCAGGAGTGAACCCTGATCACAGAGCCAGGAATAAGCCCACATTACTAGATAATGCAGAAACTGAGAGCCTACCACCAAGAGTATACCACCTACACAGCAGAGCCTGGCAAGCTACCCATGTCGTATTTCATATGCCAAAAAACCAATAAAATTATTTTTTTCTTTTTGGGTCCACCCAGCGAAGCTCAAGGGTAACTCCTGGCTCTGCACTCAGGAATTACTCCTGGCGGTGCTCAGGGACCATATTGGATGCTGGGGATCGAACCCGGGTTGGCTGAGTGCAAATGCCCTACCCGTTGAACTATCACTCCGGCTCCCCAGTAACAATTATAGACCTAATTCCCATGACCTGAACGAATGGTTTGAGGCTCTTCATATTCCTGGTGCCATTAGATGCCCTTGGACTACATTAGCATGCAACAGGAAGTATGGAGATATTACTGGTGCCTGCTTGAGCAAATCGGTGAACAACAGGAAGACAAGTGATACAAGTGATATAAGTTTGGAAAGAAGTTGCTATGGCTTAAATATGGATAAATGGATATGCAGATCTAAAAATGGGATTAGGAATGTACAAGTCAAGTTCATTTTAGGACTGTGTTCCCTGAGCTGTAGTCCCAAACCTCATATAAGTATTTATCCTTGAAAAAATATATAAATAGAATTAATATATATATACATACGATATAGACATATAATCATGCATCATGGTGAATCCTGAAAATATGAGTTTTATAACCTCTACAATGACTCTTAATGTGGACAAACATTTGGAAATCATTGGTATAGAACAAAGATCAAAGAGTTTGGAAATCTGGGTTCTAGGCCAAGGCATGCAACATACAAATTGTGTAATCTTAAGTTGTTTAGCTTCCCTAGGCTTCAATTTTCTCTTGAGAAATAAAGGAAAGTGGTTTGCAGTGATTAAGTGGGCTGGCGTATTGAAAGAGATCAGCAGCAAGCCTGAAGGGCCTTACACTGGAACCCAATTCAGTGTATTATTCTTGAGAGCCTAGAGTAGCTCTGGCTACAATATTGCAATCTCTGTGTGCTTTCTCTCTTTAATAGAACAAGGGGCAAAAGAGGGAGGGAGGTTGATAGAAAGCAAACCTCAAAAGGGTTTTGTTTGCCTTATTTGTCAGGGAAACTTTAATAAAAATGTCATAGTGTGAAATGAGAAGCTTCCAGAAAAGAATTAAATAGGCCATAAGGGGAGATTCAAGATTTTGAACAAATGACATGAAAACTCTCAGACGAGGGACCAAAGATTTCCAAGAAAGGCAAGAAATCTAGAAAGTGGGCCAACAGCATGGCAGTAACCTCAGAGTGTCCAAACACTTGCATTTTGTGTTTGTAAGCCTAGAGCAAATTAGGATGACTGGGGACAAGCTCTGTGACCTCACAACAGTCAAACCACGTCTCTGAGCCTCTGTTTTGCTAAATAAGAAAATGTATTGACAAATCTATGAGGACTCCTTCCTTTTATGACCCCCTGAGATCAATCTCAGGCTCTGTGCTCGCAGGGAATGTGCCCTATAGATGAACCACCTACCTTACCCATATGCACCCTGTGAGTGTTCTTATAATAAGAACGGTTCTTATAATAAGAACCGTTACTTTTCCTTCCTAATGATATTTTCCCTCATAAAAGATCTGGGGAACCAAAAAGTCATAATAAGCAGCTCTTTAGAGAGTTTATCTGAAGCCTAACTTTGATTTCATTATATCCGAAGAGAAAGGAGAAGACCATTTGCGGCCAGTCATCTGTGTCTGCATTATGGTGCCACACTATCCAAAGGGGAGCTGCAGGATAACTTCAGTTTCTCCCCTAGTGATCAATATTTGTGATGACAGCAATAAAACAGCTTGGTGACATTAAAAACAAAACAAACAAAAAGAAACTACTGGACACCCTTATTTATAAATGCTTGGTTGCTCCCATATCAGATAGAACAAACACAAGCTCAGAACATTTGCTTTTATTGCATTAGCAACTGCATCAGCCACTTATATTGAAAGAAAACACACTCTGTGCGGGTTCTGCATGACTAGAGTTCCAGGCTTTAGCTTGGGTCTTTGATTCCCTGGAATCTGTGTCTGAGGTTATGCATCTGAGGTGAAGTGGGTAGGGGATTATCACTTGATCACTTGACTTCCCGTAGATCATTGATTACTCGAGCGGGCACCAGTAACATCTCAATATGTCCTGTCACATGCAAGATAGCCCAAGGGCATCTGCCTACTCCAGGAACATAAAGGGCCTCAAACCATTCCATCAAGTCATGGGAATGAGGCCTTAATTGTTACTGGTATTTGGCATGTCAAATACAACACGGGTAGCTCGCCAGGCTTTGCCGTGTGGGTGGGATACTCTTCTAGTCACGTCAAAACTTGAGCATTTATTGATGAACCGCGTGGCGCAAGCGGCCGCATGAGCCTACAATCAGCTCTTCTGCTGGATGGAGTTCTGATGAGAGGAGAGTCCGGAAGTGGAAAATGGTGGCCCTCATGGTGTGGGGGTTTCTCTGGTTTCTTGTGAAGCTCTGCTGGGGTGGCGGGCCAGGGCTAGAACCCGCCATCCCTCCCAGACACCTTGTGATCAGCTGGGCACAGGGAGAGCAGACTAGTCTATGTAAATGACAAATGGAGTGTGAAGTAAGTTTTGCAGATGTCTGAAAAAAAGTTCTCTTATGAAAGGAACTTCCTGGGCCAGAGTGATAGCACAGTGGGTAGGGTGAATGACTTATACGCAGGCGACCTGGGTTCAATCCCCGACATCCCATGTGGTTCCCCCAACCACCACCAGAAGTAAATCCTGAGAGCAGAGCCAGGAGTAACCCCTGAACATTGCCGGGGTGACCTCAAAAGCCCCCCATCCTGCCAAAAAAGGAACTTCTTAAATTTTAAATTTCCTTAGAACATTATAGGATAAAGTATCATTTTACAAACTTTACCTGACGTCTTAACCTGAGGGGAAAAAAAACATGGCTGCAAAATAACTGTTTTTAAATAAAAGTCACTTAAGTATGTGAGAATGCAAGAAAATTGGGATTGAATACAATTCAATAAGTTAACTTTTGTGAGCTCAGAGAACCGTCCAACTGGCCTATGAAATCTAATCCTATAGTTCTTAAATATGAAACAATTTAAAGTCTTCTATATTTCTATCAAAGAGATTGGTGGGATTTTTAAAAAGGTAAAATGGACATTTCAATATAAAGATTTGATACTCTTGGGGACAGGGAGAATGACCAAAGGGCTGGAGTATATGCTTTGTTTGTGGAAGCCTTGTTGTCAATCCCCTTCACCTGTTTTCCTGAGCGTCTCCAGAAGGAGCTTCTGAGCACTGTGCTGGGAACAGTCCCTAAAAGCTGCCAGCTATGATCCCTCCATAGTCTTCCCTAACATTATTGCAAAATCCTGCATGGGAACTAAGTCATGGTGCGTACTGATTGTATATCCCAAACTAAAGGCACGGACTGGGATCTTACTGCTCCTAAAGGAACCAGTACATTATCAGTCGGGCAGTGAGAGCCCAGCT